>JAXGGA010001031.1:0-172888 GCA_038373865.1 Uloborus plumipes
ATAAATAAATAAGTAAATCATAAAAAAATAACTTTCTCTCAATTGTTCCGAAATTTTATTTTTTCATCGTTAAAAATGTGAGGGGGCAGAAAGACTTAAGCCTTTTAGAGATATTCAAAAGTTGACAGAAAACTACGAACGACTGAGTAGGAGGGGGGGGGGACGTCTTTCAAACACATGTGTGTCTTTCAAACACATAATGGGGGGGGGGGGACGTATAATACCGCAGAAGATAAAAAATATCGAAAAATGCAAAATGATAAAAGAATTATCTGGAAAAAAATATTTATTACTTCAAAACTGCCATGATATATAGTTGTAAAAATAATTGAAAAAACAAAAAAAAAAAAAAAAATCTCGGCAATGATTCCCAAATGAATGACTAGTCCATAAAATTGTCTATAACTTTCCTTTTCATCTCTTAGACTCATATATTGATATCAAAAAGCTATCCATCGATCAAATAACCAAACTCGGCCTTCACATTTCCACCAAATCGTGCAGGGCCCGTGGGAACTTTTCGACCACAGGAATGAGATGCCCAGTGCGTTACTCGGACGTCGCGCACGCACGACGGTATGGATCCACCTGCTCCAATCGTCTGAAAGGAAGCAGATGCTGAAAACGATCCCCGACCACTTGTGCCCAGGACACCCCCGCTCGTCCGCACTTTCATGCACGGCGGCCTGGAACACCGGAGCATTGTTTCGCACATTTATGACCACGCCCGGGCCTTTGGCAGCGACACCCCCGCTATTCCGACAGTTGGGGTTTTTGTTTTGTTTTTTTCTATTAGCATTCTTTGTTCGTGTAATTAGAAGTCATGGTGAATACGGAGTCATTCGGCCGTCCTGAGTTTTGTGAATTTAAGTTTTGGGACACCCAGCTGCGGAAAGGTCGCTCGGTAACAAAACCCGTAATAATAGTAATTAGAGTTTTGAGTCTGAAAAGTTAAACTCTGATGGAGGAAGGAAAAAGCGATTTTAATTCTATGACTGCTTAGACCTTAAACCACCTAACCCCATACGTTATCAAAAATACCCCCCACCCTACACTTAACTTTGATTATTATTGCAAGCTTTATCAGTAAAAAAAAAACACCAAATATTGCGAATAATAGAGAATTTCGTTGTATTAAAAAAACCGCTAATTACACAATATGCTATAAACCTAACTTGTTTTTATTGACTCCTGAAAAGTTGTCGATCATAGAGTTAGCTAGTTGGTAGTGGAGATAGCCTAAGTCATCGATTTATTGAAACATGGACGAGGAAATTTGCTCTAATTCGCCAATAACATAATGGGATGATTACTCTTACTCCATTACAAAAACTCCTGCTTTTCCTTGTTTTTTGAAAAATAGTTTTTTTTTTTTTTTTTTTGAAAACATCACAAATGAAATACACTTGCATTCATACTGTCATACTTCCTCTTTCATTCAAGATTATTATTATTATTATTATTTTTTTTTTAAGATTAAATGTAGGTAATAACATTCGTTAGCCAAATATTTCTGAGTTAAATCATAAATTATTCAAATTTTGGAAAAGAGTTTTATGTAATGCGTCATCTTGACAAATGACACAAAACTTACAGGACCTCTTTTCACAATATTTGACACGTATTTTATTTATATAGCCATTTAATAGTTTTATGAATAAAAAATGCTCATGATCTACCGAAGACGGGTTGAATCGAAGATGATTTAATTTCCAAGCCTTATTGAATTCATAAAAGAATGATATTGTCTGTTTTTCTACCTCATAAAAATTCTTATTTTCCACTAAAGTATTAAGGAAAAACGCGCTATTAGATACAACGACTTTCTATAATTCATACAGGTACGCCGTTCAAAGAGGAAATAATCTTTAAATTAGTTTTAAAAAACTAAGAAATACGCTTTTAGATGCACTTACAATGCATCAACATGTAATACAGTAACATAGTTTATATAATACTAGCTGTCAGGGCAGCTAGATTAGCTTCCTGTAGCATGTTGATGCATAACGTTCCCCTTTACTTTTACCTCATTCTGATGCTATATTATTTGGTATATAATTTAATGTTCATAGATTTCAAGACATACTGCGCACATGGCCCACTAATGCCCCAAGCAGCAAGCAGCGTGGTCCGGCGTTGCACGGGCGCTTCGTGCCTTTACAGTAGTAAGGAAAGTTTCAATAAACTACTCGCCGCCAAGGCGGCTCGCTAACAGGCGCTTTACGCCTTTATTTTTTTCCCTTCATGAAAAAATCATTCGAATTATTGAGATGCTTCGCGCCTTCAAAGTGGTGAGGAAAGTTTCACCAAGTTCAGCTCGCTCAAGGGAAAGAAGCAGACATAGATAGATATTCAGTTTTTAATATAAGTAGATGACAATTCAACTAATTTATATTTCAAACAATTACAAGTAGCTAGCGATAAAAAATACTACTTACGTGGCCCGCTAATGAGTTTCATGTTTGATTTAGTTAAGCCTTCATTCTAAATTTCCGTTGTTATTATTATTACTGTTTCATAGCAACCACGTTTTTGTAACAATGGATTTCAAATTTTATCATTTAGGCCAAATCGCTTTAAATTTGACAACTTATAAATTGATATCTCCGTTAATTAAAATCGTATAATTATATAAATTAAAACTAATAAGCCTGAAAAATTACGAATCTATCGGTACCTGGTTCGACTTTCAGTTCATTGGCGTTCAGAAGAAAGAAGCATGACATAGATAGAAAGATACTCAGTTTTTAATATAAGTAGATAAAATATTTTAGTCTTTAATATTAATAATAGTACTTAATATATTACTTTCATATTTTCAAAGAACGTGAATTTTATCTTCATTCAGAGTTACATACCCACAGGTGAAACTAATAAAATCCCATTAAAAAAAAAGAAAAAAAAATCCGAGACAGGATTTGTATTAGACCTATTAGTAATGATTGTAGCCTGCCACTATTATACTTAATAGCACCTGTTAGACAGATTTTCTAGAAACTCTTTCCAGAATTTCAATCACCGGTTTCCTTGTAATGCGGCCATCTAATAAACTTTAAAGTTCCTCAAAAACAATAGCTTTACTTGGCAATTAAAGATGTACTTTCAGCATCAATGATGATTTACGTGTATTTGGTACTTCCTCTTTAGATGGAAAAGGTGTTCCTTCACGGGGGGTTGTTCCTTTCGAGAGAAACAAAAGGAACAGCTGAGGGGAACGGTGGGGCAGACACAGGTGGCGGCTCCTTTCCGTTGCAGATTTATCCTTAGCAGACCACACTGCACGTGATATCTAAAAGCAAATTCCTTATGATTCGTGACTAAGCGCCTATTTTCAGATTTAAACAGGACGAATAAAGCTTTTTTTTTAGTTTGTATTGTGGAAAATATTTTCAGCTTTATATTTAATGCTAGCAGTACCCGCACGGCGATGCCCGTGCAACTAAATGGGAGTCAACTGAATAAATTTACATTCACTCCAACCCTCTGAAGTAAAATTATCATATTCTTTAATTCAAATGTGATCCACAATCTTTTAAATTCCACTTAAAGTCATGTTAAAGTTTAAATCAATTCGCCAAATAAATAAAAAAGACAAAATGTTTAGTAACAGGCGATATTAATTATTCAAATTTTTTCAATTTTCAAGGCTTATCTCTGTATGCAAATTTAAACCCCAATGTAACTTCATGGACAAAGGAGCAGTTGATCCGGAAAATGGACCTAGTGTTTCAGTTTTGGGTACAGAGTTAAGCCTTGAAAATTGACTAAATTTGAATAATTAATATCTCCTGTCCTAATTAACGGAGAGAAACGTGCTAAAACTTTTCTTTTTCAGAAAAAAACCCCTTTCCAGCGGTATATAATGTTATTTGGTGGGGAAGATTTTCCCTCCTTAATTATGACGGATACACCAAAAATGAGACTAATTAATTAATTTCAAAATAACTAATTCGAAATTTAGAATTTGGCCTTCGAGATGCATTACACGGGGATACGTTCGAATTTTTGGGCCAAGTTTCAGGTCTGTAGGTGCTGTGGGGGCTTCTGGCCTGCGGTTACAAACGTACAAACAAACAAACACCGTCATCTTTATATATAGAGATTCTTTGTAACGACCCCTTAGTGCGCAATATGCAGTAAGTTACCTCCCATAAACCAGTGAAAACTTATAACTATATGCAAATGCACTAACAGCTCGGATATGACATCCTGAGATTGCAGTTTCGTCCTTGATAGGAACTCATCAGTGAGGAATTGTTTAGCCGAGATCGCCTCTTATTGTAGCTAAGGCTTTGCCACAATGAGAGGCTATCAACCTCTAGTTCGGTCACTGTTTATTCCTGGCTGAGGAATTCCTACAAGGAATAACTGCAGAATGAGGATGCCATGACCGAGCTGCAGGTATGTTTGCTTATTATTCTTAGTATCGTATCTCAGGAAGCTGTTATTTCCTAAGCCCGGTAGCAAAATTTTTTCAGCAGTCTGCGACGCAAATAAAAAATAGTCTGTAAGACACAGCGAGATTAGATTATTCGTAAGATCTGAATGAGCACCGAGAAATGCTGAAAGACAAGATGCTGAACTTAAAAAATTTGAAGTACATGCTACCTGTGAAATATATCTACTTGCTAAAGTAGAAACTTCAAACATTTTTCAGTTGCCCAAAAAAGTTATACATAATATTACTACGAGCTCATTGAAAATATGCAAATGAACTACGACGGTTAAAAAGAAGCAATGAATAAAGCAGAAAGTAAAAATTATTCAAAATATATGTATATTATATTGCATTGACGAAAAGGAAAATTAAGAGAAATTCCAAGTTAAAATTTTGCGATGATTATAACTAAAAGGAAAAAAAAAAGATTTAATCACAAGTGCATCAGCATCAGCATAATGTTCCAAACTGTTCACTGTTCAAAAGAACGGTAATTCGTTTTTAGGATATCATACTGAACCGTTCATTTTAAGAGATTGGTCTTTTAAATTCGATCGTTCATGAACGACACGTTCCTAATTTTGATCTGATTTTTCATTCTTCAAATGTTATGGTAACTAGAACGAAGTTTTGCACGTTGCTAAATTTATTAAAGTTCAAACGATAGGAAATCTTTTTTTCGCACCATTATCATTCGCTTCTTACGATTTTTCCGAATTTAGGAAGAAAAAAATGGGTTTTTAAAAGATAGACGAGATTTCAGAACTCCAGGAAGTAGAGCACGATTGTGTGTCAAAAAATTTAAATATTGAGCAAAAAGAGAGAGTTATTGAAAAAGAAATCTCATGCATTATTGAGCATTTTTGTTTAGGTAATATAATTATTTGTTCTTTGCAGGACTTAATTTCCAGCAAGGGAAGTATGGTAGCCCTATAGTCTTCAGAGCCTATTTTCATACCTAGATGATATGCATCCATCTAATGTGCAAAAATGCACATAAAATTGGAAATGTGCATTGGTTGAACTCCATTGAGCTCCTATGCAAATTAAGCACAGGCTCGCAGCAAGACATTTCAAAAAGTCGATTTTATGAAAAAAAAAGACAACAATGCAAACACGCGTGCTGATACATAATGGAGGCGGCATCGGTCTATCTACACAGTGACTGACTGTACTTACATCTATGGATATTCATGGACAAGAAGTTTGAAGAGTTATGGGAAAATCACAAAAGGTCATCGGATAGATGACGATTAATATCAATGAGCAACACGCCATGAATCTTTTATGAATCGATCCCTCTCGTTCTGATGTTTTCGTGACTTTAATATTGGTATGTTCGAAGTGGCCACAATGGAATCGCGTATTGTTCGAATTGTGTAAGAGCTGTTCGTGCCTTTCAAAAACGACCCCTGTCCATAACATCGCACCACCTGTCCGTTCCATTGAGCCCACTATGTGCTTTGTTACCCAACGACGACGCCCTGCTTTGTGTCACTGGAAAACTGATTTCTACCTTCACCAAAAGGCCTTTGCATCTGCAAACACCTCCTATTGAAATGAACTGTTACACATTTTGAGCTTTGGACCCTATAATTTTTGATGCTTAAATAGCTGTTGCATACATTAATATTTTCGCCGAGTATTTTTCTTGTACAATTTGTGTGCCAGGGTAACTATATACTATTGAAATTTGAGTCTTGAGGGTAAAAGGAATGAAAATCAGGTCCTGACTAACACACGGGTAAACTATGCCCAGGCCTAAAGTCCCCAAGATTTTAAACTCTCTTTTCCTTTCAAAGTTGCATTAAAATGTGAAATAGAAATAACCTCTACTTGGCTTTAAATATAAAATTACTAAAAACAAAATTTTTACAATGTTTTTTTCCTTTATTTTTTTTAAAATTAAAATTTATCTATTCTTTGTGCTTTAAATTGAACATTCAGTATATTTACATGACAAATTATTTTATTTTATTACATTAAAGTTACAAAAAATTCTAAACTCAAGGACCGACCATCTGGTTAAGTTCACTAATATTTTATAAAACAAATAGAATATAAAAATTCCTTATAAACGGCTGGGGTACTTTAGAGTTTAAATGCAAATCCTTTATCCAGTGCAATTCAAACCACTAGGGTTTGATTGATAAAAATGCTGTACCGATCAATAATATTCAAGCCCGATCGGGATTTGAATCCAGGACCTATGCACATTGCGGACAATCCGTCTTAGTAAACATTTCATTATGCTGTTTCCAGAGATTGATTTATCAATAAGCTTCTGGTGCCTGGCTTAGGGGCCCATAGAATTATAGACTAAATAGAAAATTATTTCAAAGAATGTTTTATTTATTTTGATGTTTAAAATCAAAAGTGATTTGTAAAATGTACAACGATGTAAATTTTATCACAAAAGCAGCTGTTTTTATTTTTTTTATTTTTTTGGCGTTTCAGCATGTCTTTTACGTAGTTTACATCCTTTGTGCATGTAGCATATGCATTGATATAAAAGATATACGTTTGAACTTATACAACACTTTTTTCAACTTGAATGTTCAAGGGACACAGATGGTCAGATATGTCTACAGATGAATATGACGTACTCCCCTAGAATTTCTAAATCTGGCTCTGGCTGTTCCTATGTTCACTTTAACGAAGTTGGGCAACTCATTAGAGACATAACCCCTTTATTTCAAGAAGGTAATACCTTTTAACATGAAAAGGCGAGTTCGTAATCAACTTCATCTTTCTTTTTTTTTTCTTGTTTATATATATACTAGCGGTACCCGCACGGCTTTGCCCGTGGTATAAAATTAAAAGTTCATTTGTAAAAACATGATATAGCAGAAAAAAATACTCTATTTTAGTTATAATTCAACTATAATTCCTTCAAAGTATGATATAAAAATTTGGTATGGACCCTACACTACTTCCTTTTACGTGTAAATTTCTTAGTAGATGCCTTAAGTGCTAAAATAGTGCTTGAAGTGAGTAAAATAACAATTCAAACATTTGCATCCCTAGTTTGCCACGAAACAATGCAAAAAAATGTTTTACAATGATTAATCTCCTAAATATCGCCGATTTTAACATCATTCAGTAGATTTTTCGCAAAATATCGCCAATAGCGCCAAATTGAACCCAAAAAAAAATTTTTTTTCGCTAAATTTATTGCCAACTTGGCGATATGTCGCCAAATTGGCGTCAAACACTTGGTGACCAAAAGCTTGGCGAGCTATCGCCAAGTGGTCGCGCCAATTCATATCACTTTGGTCTGCATTGAAAGCCCTGATTACCCCATAAAAGGGGTAAATCACCCCCTTGGGGACATTCGAATGCAACCCCAAAGATAGGTGCACAAAAATAAGCCAAAAGAAAAAATAAGAAAAATTTTGTTGCTCACAGAAACCAACAGAAATCTTACCAAAGTTTAAAAGAAGAAGAAAGTTTTCTTTCCTAACTTCAAAAGCAAAATAATACATTTTCCGAAATGACATACTTTAGAAAGAACGTTGCAATATCGCAATAAGATAGAAGTAAATATACTGAAATAGAATTGAATGCCAAATTGTAAAAAAGTCGCCAAAAAAATAATTTTTAATATTGTCTTTCATTATTTATTAAATGCAATTATTGCTGCAAATTACAGTCCAACAATAAATAATCACATTGCAAAAGTATATTTGGAGCAATTTTTTCTTTTAAACTCAACTGATCCTAAAAATTTTAAGTATTAGTCATAGAAATTTCGTGCATTATTCTTCACAATGATAATAAAAACAATAAACATCGACAAAGATCAACCAGCAAACGATAAATTAAAAGCTAAATTCGTTCACTCAAGCCATTTGCTGCAATTTATATTGAAATAAATTAATAATGAAGTAAAATATGTTTTGCAGACGATAAATTTAGAATGGTATCCTGTATTTTAAGGAAAGGACTCGATTTCTCATTTGATTGACAGGTGCCATCTTATCACGGTTTTTAATATTTCATTTGACTAATTTTAATAAGGCTTGGAGTTTGGATTGTTACAAAAACAAATACATTTTTAAAATTATTAAGGGAAAAAGAACGAAATAAAAACGTAACCATGGTAACAACATGAAAAGTTGATTTCCGTTGATAAAATAATTCATTTCATCTCTATTTTCAAACAAATTTTATTCGCGAGCAAAGCCATTTTAGAATCGTTTGGCTTGCTTTACTGAAGGTAAGCCTTGAATTTCGAGATTCTAAAAACAATTGTTACAGCTCTCCTGATGATCGTAGAAACTTCGAAAAAACGTCATTTTGTGCAGAAAATTTCAAGCTTTCAAATGACATAAGACTTGAAAATGTGTATAAAATATTTCTTCCCTATTTTATCGAATTTCCGCTAAGAATTCGAATAGAAAAAGAACGAAATAGAATTTTCGAAAAATCGCTTCGAGGTGCAAAACTACATGCTACAAACTAATTTTGTACCAAGTGGCATGAAAATCGACCGAACGGTTTTGGCGCTACGCGCGTAACAGACAGACAGAAGGAAAGACAGAGAGACAAACTTTCAGCTTTATTATTAGTAGAGAAGAGATAGAGAAGATAGAGAAGAAACCGCATCGATCTATCGATCTTCAAGGCGTTTCGGCCCTGCGATCGCTGCCACGCGACAGCATAATAGAGTTGTTTTCTATCCCCACAATGAAGGCGGCCTCCTCCTTCATTGAAGAAGAAGGCAAATAAAAATCTCTAATCCCCCAAGCTGAGCAATCTACTCCTCCTTGTGACCTTGAGCCGAACGTCAGCTGCTTTGGGATCACCTGGATGCCTACAGAAAGGTGTGTTTGACTAAGTTTTGGCTAGAGACGTCTTATGTAGAGATTTATATATTTTCCTGAAGGATTATACCTCTTAATACACAGACAGTCGTCGGGACTTTCTTGGGGGAGGGTACACGCGCCTAGCCTTCTTTATTCTTATATTTCCCATTTCAAGTGTGTTACGAGTCAATTGCACCAATAAAGGCAAATTATAGAGCATACTATATAAATATACACCCACAATCAATAAATTGAAGTGGTTAAAATCTTTCTATCTGGACTGTTCAAATTTTAAATTTTGTCTGTCCTCGAACGTTGGGATAATGGTCCTAATTTTTGGAATTTAGAAGAAATGAATTTTTAGGCCCTTCCTTTTGAATAGCCTTGTATAGTGATCCTAATATTCACCCCTCCCTCCAGTTATGCTTTTGGTAACTGGATATCTCTCCCGCGTTTTTTCCTTACTGCTCCATTTTTTCAAAAACTAACCATATACTACTCGAATTCTGAACCGATACGTCCTATTCTGACCTCGCCTTAGTCGGGATGATATTAAGCAAGCTCATTGTGAAACAAAGACAGTGCCAGTCATATAAGATATAAAATTCTCTAATTATTTCGCCGAAATAAGACTATCAGAAAAAAAAAACCTTTCACTCAGACTCAGATAATTTGTTCCATCCGATATATGAGGGACAAACAACCTCCGTCCGTGGGAAATGCGTGAAATGATGTGTTAATAAAGAGACACCAGTTACTCATTATGTGTTTCACACCTTTCCAAATAAATATGCATGAAGCTTAAATGGCCCATTTGGTACAAAGAAGCCTCGGGCTCTTTTGGCAAGATGGACAATGAATGGGACAGCAACCTGCATTCAGATGTCAGTAAAAACGGCATCGCATTTTCTCGACCTTAATTTAGAAGAATACCTAGACTTGCTGACTGCATTACAGGTTCAACAAGGAGGCCTACAACGTATTTGTCTTTGTCCTTTCCAGCTTCACAGTATCAATTCTAAAACATAGCTTTTTTATGCCTTGCTAAATTACAAAAAAGGGTAAATACAATTTTTTCTGGCTATTTAAGTGCTACAAACAATTGACATACATCGTTTTCAATGAATCGTAAAGGTTTTTGCTGTAAAAAGGCAAATGACTCATTGTAAATACTTTTGTGAATATGTCTTATCCTTTTTTTCTCGTTTTACGCCGAATGACGCCATCGGCAGCTGCTTGAATCAATTTAGTGGTCACATAAAAATTATTTCAATTAATATACATATCACTTGTGTGCAAAAATTAATTTTGGACGAAATGAATTTCTCAACTTCGCGCTTCACAAAAGCTTTTCAATTTAGCACACATAATACCATGACATACTCAAGACGTAAAAACATAAGCAATATAAGCAGCTCTTTCCAAAAAAAGAAATCAAAAGTATAAAAATAAATCTTATTGAAAAAACAGTTCAGTGCCAAATGTAACAGTATGTCGAAAAAAAAAAAAAAAAAAAAAAAAAAACTGGTGTAAACAATTCTGATACTATCCGAACTCGAAATTTGATCTCTACCCATATGAGCTAGTTCTATGTCGTAAGGGAACAGTTACAGTTCATTTCTATTATTAAATATCTTAGCATTCGTGTAAAACTGCCTAATTTTAAGCAAATTGGGAGAATTAAGGACAGAATTATGCAACAGTAAAGACATTCACGGCGGACTAAGGAGATTGTTACCTCCAGCCAGGACGCCATTTACTCTTCAGTTGCATTCCATCCAGGCTTGACTAAGTTATCTAGTGTTCTTGAAGACATTAGATATTTAGTTACTCTCACAAATTTTAACCTTCTGTTGAAATTCACTAGTAGATACCCTAAATATAGTGGTTAGTACTCATTAGTTTCAACTTACTCCACCTTTTAATGGAGAACTAGTTTAGTTACATACCAAAGGGTTACATATTTACATTTTCATATGCATAAGATGTGAATTTGTATTGCGTTTACATGGGCAGATATAGAAATAGTTTAGGGGGTACAGAAGAGTAAAAATAGGAAGTTTCTCCTCATACAATTTTTCATAGGAAAGTTTTCATAATGTTTTTTAAAAATGATTTTTAGGTTCCCTCAACGTTAATTACCGATTCTATCCAAGAAGAATTAATGGACGAAGCGCGATATTATATACCTTTGAATTCTAAATTAATGAATTAATCCAGTTAAATATATTCTTTTTTTACTGATCTCCGAGTCCACCGTTACTCCTAAGGAAAACACAGGTGATTTTGTTCAAACATGCTATGTGTGTGTGTGTGTTTTGCAATAATAGTTTTAAGAACTTTATTTGTGATATTCAGAAATAAATTAAAGTATATTTAACGGGATGGTTACATCAATTTTATCCTTTTGGGAGGTGAACGGTCCCTGTGCCCTTCTACAGTTAGCTACTGTGCGTTTAAGATCCATACTAAAATATTTTTCTGTGCTTGATTATAAACTGAAATAATTCATGCATGACTATTTTTGTAGCCTCTAGACATTTTACCCGACCGGCATTAAGTTACATGTTTTTACTAGATCCCTCACCATTATCTAAGAAACATACTTTGGAGGGCTTGTTGTGACCTCAACATCGAATTTCCGAAGCATCTTCAGCGCAGGTGTTAAGCCTCATCTGGATGATTGCTCGATATCTAGACGATATTCCGAAAGAAATATCGAATCTCAACGACAATCTGGGGTTACGTTGATGAAGACGCTTCACTTACCGACAAAAGAACCAAGAAAAAGACGCATGTCGCGGATAAAGGACTACGAGCGCGATCTTTATCGCCAAAGGGTGTTTCTTCACAGAGGAGGCCAATTGCTCCCATAACAAGGGCCAGATTTTAATCTTTCATTGTGACAACGGAATGGCAGCTGTCCTGATGAAAAAAGGCTCCTCGCGTGTTTCTTCGCTGGGTGTAATTCGATTAAGAAAGTCAATAACAAGTCCCAGGAACGGGAGATCAACAGAATTGAATTTCCGAAATTTCTTCACGAAGAATGATTCTAATGTACTCGCGGATTTCATTATGAAGAAAAATACTGTAATAACTTTAACAAAAACGAAATTCCAATGAATTCACAAATTCTATTTTCTGGTTCAAATACAGACGAATTCAGATTTATCGGGAAAAAACTCAAATGAATCTGGCTTACTACTATGATATTTATTGATTCATTTTTGTCTGCATTGATTTAAATTTCTATGCAATTAATTAGTTTACTTATCGGTCGACCATTTAGGGGAGAGTGATAATGAATGGGCCACTTTTTAGCCTACTTTCCCATTAAAAATAAAAGAAAGACGAAAAAAGTATTAAAAGTAGCTTAATGCATCTAAAAAATATCGCCAAGTCCAAAAAATATCGCCAAGTTAAAAAATATCGCCAAGTCAAAAAAAAATATCGCCAAGTGAAAAAAATAAAAAGGTAAAATGAATATCGAAAAATTAAAAATTTGAAAGTAGGGTATTGAGATGGGGAATTTGTGTGTCGGTCGGTCGGTCGGTCGGTCGGTCTGTCTGTCCCCCCCTAATAACTTTTGAATGAACAGTCCGATTTGGACAAACTTTTTTTTGTTGGAAAGATCTCGGCGAGTACAGCTCATTCCCATATTTGATTTTTTGATTTGAACAATTTTTGGTTCAAATTTGAGCCGTTCAAACAACCGGTCCCGCGATACTAACTTTTTAATGAACAGTCCGATTTGAACAAACTTTTTTTTGTTGGAAAGAACTTTTCAAGGATACTTCATTCCCGTATTTACATTTCCGATTTGAACAATTTTTCGTTCAACATTGAACCGCTCAAGCAAGCTGTCACCCCTAATAACTTTTGAGTAAACAGTCCGAAAAAAAATGACTGACTGTGCAGACGATTTTTTGTTTATTTATTCATTTGTTTTATTGAATTTATTATTATTATTATTATTATTTTTGGCAGACGATTTTTTTTGTAACAAAAATGTTTCATTCACGAGGGCATTCTATTCTTTATTTATATTTAACAACTGGCAACGGATTAAAAGTGAAATTCGAGACATTTTATCAACGGACGAGTTTTTTTTTCTTTTTTTTTTCTTTCTTTGATAAACTGTGTTTTGATGTACTTTGTACTTTTAATTTTTTTTTGAAAACAATTGAGGAATTTTTCTACGGAAGAACTGTAACAGTTACATTCTTTAAAAGGTGCGACAAAACTTTATTTATTCATTTATTTACTTTTTATGTGTCTATTTCATCTGATGAGAGGGGTATATTTTGCTTTTAGAAATCAGCTTCAAGTGCTAAAAAGGTATGTTTGACATAATTTTCAGTTTCAGATAATCAAGAGAATATTGATCAGATGCTACAATGCCGATTTCGATGTACGGGAAAGTAGGCTCGTTTAGTTCTTGACAGAACTTCTTGTTGGTTTTGAATTTTTGTAATTTTTTCTAACACTTTGTTTTAACTCTAAATTGGTGTTTTAGTTACTTTACTTATCTGGCTATCTAAAAAAGTCTTAAAAGTTGGATTAGCACCTGTCTATAATGAATTATAATAGAAAATAAAAATTTTGAAATTTGGCCCATTCAACCCCACCTATGGGGTTGAATGGGCCATCGAAGGTAATGAATGGGCCACTAAATGAATTCAATGAAAATATGTGGATTTAATCTTTTATTTGCTGAATATGACAAAATAAATGTGGTACTTGACATGATGATACAAAATCATACTGATTTAAAATTATATAAACATCAAAACTGATGCAATTAAAATAAAACTGATGCACACCAATTGTAGCAGAAAAATGACTAAATAATGAGATTGTCAGAAATAAATAACATCAAATATATATAAAAAATAACAGATAATACACACTATGATTTAACAAAATTTATATATTTCAAAAATAATATTAAAAATCACTTTCAAAAACTTCATCTTCATTTTCAAACTTGTCAAAATTCAAAATTTTTTTTTATAAATTTACTAGACATCGGGAATAAGAAATATCTAACTTAAGTTACCAAGAAAGAAAATGAAATTGTACTGTGAGGAATATAATATGAAGGACAGAGGGGGGCTTTTTCAAGCCACGCACTGCGACCAGAGGTCTATTGTACTATAGGAATATAATATAGATCTGCAAATTATATTTAGAAGTTACTACACGCCTATTTTGACGACGGTAATCTTTATCTATGACAGTCAGTTGTGTTTCATATTAATGCGAAAATCCAAAGAAAAGGAAGAAAAACAATATTTAGGTGGCCCATTCATTACCATGACATAGTGGCCCATTCAACCCCACCTATACTTTTGGAATACATTTAGGTTTTTTGAGTACATTGAATTTAGATAACATCAAAATACATCTTAAAATTAGTTTATAAATATGGAAAGACTAGCTTATACATATGTATGCAGTGAAATACTTGGTACATTTTAGCTAGGAAATGTTTTACTAAAAAGGGAAAAACTTACTTTTCAGTCAGATTCTTGACCATGCCACTCTAGTTTGAAAATGGCTCAGCGCAAACGAATGAAAATTGGATGAGTTTAGTAGAACAAATAGCTACATCCATCGGTGGCATCAAAAAAAAAAATTCATGCAAATACTTTTTCATATTTTGTTAGTGGCCCATTCATTACCACTCTCCCCTATATGTTTCGAAAGGCAACGCTAAAAATGTTAAATTACGAATTGAAATGCTTTCGTGGAACATTGATGTTGTTGGTTTAAAAAAATCACTTGTTATATCAATGACTGTGATGTTTTAGTAAGCGAAATGTTTTTTTTTTTAACTGAAGAATTGAATTTCATTTATAAAGAGAGGGAGTCTAACAAATACTCTAAAAGAGACTTACATTTCGTTTTTGAGGCTCGAATTTTAAGTTTTATCCAGTATTTTTAACGACCACGTTGGTTATTATTGTTATTCATCACCTTAACCAAATTAAAATGTTGCGGTAAAATTATTTTACCCTTTTTATTGCCATTTTTATACTTCTTTTACCCCTTTATTTGAAAATGCAGTCCATTGCATCCGCTGGGTAAAACAAAGGCGAATAATTTTTTCATGTTTACTTACGTTTAGTAAAACGTTAATAACCATGAACCCTAACTTTCCTGAAAACCTTAGTTTAAAAATTTAAAAACAAAATTCCGTGATCATTCAGTATGTGGGCTTTTAAAAGTCACAATATCAAAAGATGAATAGCAGGATTCATACTAATTGTTAGAAATTCTTAGCAATTGAAAGGTTAGTAAAATTGAATTCCGCTATTTGCAACAGTACACTAAAAATAACGCAAGAATAAGTTCGGAGTCTGTTGCATAAAGGGTACTAAACATAGCATAAAACATTAAATAATTGATCATTATAATGGACTTCTCTATTTTTATTATTTCACTCCTCCAAACTGAGTTTTACTCTTTTGAAAAATCTCAAGGAGCATTTTCATGCCTTAAGGGTCGTAGCTATTAAGATGCATGTACCATCCCAAGTAACATCAACTCATCGGATTTTGCTCGGCCGATCATCGAACTCCTCGTAAACTGATCCCGTAACGCACGATGACATCGTTCCGATCAGTATCCGAGCACGGTTTTCAATGAAATACTTTTCATCGGAAAGCGATATCCTTCCGATCAACTTTCCCGATGAAAATAAGCCGAGCATCCAAAATTGATCCTAAATTCATCGGCACGGGACTGCACTGCTCGTAAATTGCTCCAAATCATCGTATTTCGAGCAAAACTCATCGGATTTTGCTGCTTGGATTCTGTTTGGCCGATTAGACATATTGGAGCAATTCCAGAGAACTCATCGAATCCGATCATCGGCCGATGAGAATTTCATCAGGTTTCGATGAATGGCCGATTATCGGCCGATGAGATTATGCTGCTAGGGATTCTTTTACACTGCTCGAAAAATAGATGCTTTTAGTAGAGGAATGATCATCTCAGTGTTAAGTTAAAAAGATTGTCACGCCACTAGCTGTTGTACTTCTTTACGCCAAGAAAGCCGTCTTCGACGGATGCTTGAATAAATTTGGCAATGATATGAAAACATTTTCAAACAAAATCTATATTTCTGCACATTTATCTATCTAAACATATCTAATTCATATCTTAATTCCTTCTCTATGTAACAGTAGCCCACTGGATTTTAAGTTGGGGCTCTTTAGCTATCATCAACACACGTCAATGAAAACGAGTAAAACGCAACAAGTGTTCCAGTTCAAAATTTAAAAAAAAAATCGGTTTTAAAAATTATAAATTATTTTCCCAGTATCTTGAAAGAAAGTAAGAAATGATTGAAGGGCTTGGAGGATGAAGGGGCTATGTTACATTTTAAAAAATGAACACTCTGGACAATGGTAAGCAATGGATACATGTAAGCAAGTTAAATTTGGTACATAAAAAAGTAGATGTTATTAGACCAATTTCATACGCACACTAACGACAAAACCAGAAAACAAAAAAGCAGCAACAAGTGCAACAATAAAACTTTGAACTTTAATTACTCGCAATTTCTGTTTTGTCACATAACCCCTTCATCTCCCAAACCCTTTAATTCCAATGATATGCTCTACTTGGGGACATAAAGACATCATCTTCCTATGTAATGTCAAAACTGCATAGCAAATTTTTGAATTGTGGAACTCATTTCCCACTCTTTATCCAAGCGAAAAAGTAGAGGGTGCTCAAAAAAAAAAAAAAAAAAATGCTGTACACATATTTTCTCCATACCGTTGGATTGGATTCCACAAATGAATTTAACACCATTTGGAACGACACCGTTTCAGCCATAACTTCTCATAATTATGTGATCAAATCAATCTTGACCCTGTATAAAAGTTCGATGTGCTCTTGTAGATTAAAAAAAAAAACAAGATTCGAATCTTCGACTTCTGAGACGAGTAGATGCCTTTGTCCAACTGCTTAGACGGGAGCTTTTTCTGTAGGCAAAGTAGCCCGTTAATAAGGATGAATGGGTGCTCGACAAATTACACAGGTCTGCAAAAAAAAAAAAAAGAATCGAACAGATGCATGGGATGTTTTGACTGATTTTAATGTTTTTCGGTGTCCTGATTCCGAATATGAGCTTCATTTTTTTCTATCACGTACAGATTTTTTGCAACACGTGAGGGCTTAATTGCCAAAACCAAAAAAAAAAAAAAAAACAGAAGTAAAAAAGAAAACCTTGTACTTATCGGGAAAAAAAGCCATACAATTTTTTAACTCATTACAACACATTTTAAAAAGTGGATCACATTTAGTGTTTACTCCTTTTTCATGGTAACCCCCCCCCCCCCCCACACACACAAACACACACTGATGCTCCTAATGGTGCGCTTTCGCTGGTTGAAATTCGATGATTCCAGCTTGAGTATCCAAAAGTAGTCTGATATCATATTTACGCCCCATCTTCCTTGGTAACATCTCTCTATACCTTTCATATCTTGAGGAAATCTTTCGCAATGTGTCTCACTAAAGCCACCACGATTTTCGGAAAAACAAGCTACATGTAAATGTAGAAAATGGACTTTATAACTCATGCTGCAGTGCTGAGCTTCGAATGCAGCCGAAATCCACTTGACGATTTTTTTTATAACCAGAGTTTTTGTTACTTCTTAAAAACTTTTGTTCAACATTCTTGAATGCGTTACAGGCTTATTTTTCAGTTTCAGTCATTGATTCAAAAAACAATGGTTCAGATAAAAGTTTGCGTACGTCAGGTCAAGTGAATATTAGCTCTTTTAATTTAACTTCAGACAATTTCGGATTGTTCGAACAAAAATATTTGAAAAAGTCTCCATCTTTTGACGAAGACTTGAAAAATTGCTTCATCAGTTCTAATTTAATGTGAAGAGGTGAAAAAAGAACCTTTTCACGATCAACTTTATACTTGCCGGCCTGGAAAGCCGCGACTAGCAGTTAGTACCAGGGTTGCCTGACGTCCCGGATTTCAAGGGACAGTCCCGTTTTTTGCAAAATTGTCCCGCGTCCCGGGAAATCTTGCTACGGGACGGCCAAAGTCCCGTATTCTAAGCTAGGAGTAACACTTTATAAAACAAAACATTATTTTCAGCAAAAATGAAGTAAAACAAAAAATGTGAAATAGAGTGATAAGAAAATTGATTCAACCATAATATTTCTCTGCTCTAAAGTGTAAATTTCTATTCAGTTATAGCAGGAATCATTGTGACAGTCAATTCAACAAACATATCGTTCATTGTAAAAGTGGGTAGCTCGTTGTAAATGATGTTATTATGACTTATTATATACGTCCTTCTCAATATTTCTTTACGAAAGAAATATGTGTTCAGCTACTATTAGTCACCATATATTTATCTTTTGAAATTTGCTTTGCTTTCCGTTTGTACTAAAAGACGTACCGTAAATCAGGGTTACTTGGACCCAGAAGAGGGCTACTTGAGCCCACAGTAAAATGATAAAATCAGGGTTTGGTATTAGCGTTAGAGACTGCAGAGGGCTTCTACCTAGTGGAGAAACGAGGAACTACGTGCAAGTCTTCAACTAGTAGGTACCAAACCTAGATTTTATCATTTTATTGTAGTGGGCTCAAGTAACCCCCTAGGGTCCAAGTAACCCTGATTTACGGTAACTAATTGTTATTCCATTTAGCAAACAAATACGAATATTTAAAATATGAAAATACATAACTTTTACAATGAACAGCAGTAATGTGAATTGCAATGAGTTTTATGGCAAAATAAAGACACAGCAAAACTTGGGAAGAATTATTACAGCGGTAAAATCAAGCAGTAAATATGATTTTTAGAAAAAAGAGAGAGAGAATTTTCCGACATTATATAAGAATAATTATTATGTTATAATATTTAAATAACTGTACAGTTTTTCCCCCTAAAGATATTGAATATTGATTTTTTAATTTTTTTAGGCTAACTTCTTATAGTTAGTTTAAGTAGTTAAGTTTAATTCTATGCCTACGCAATTGTAATCAACATTTCTGTTAGTGACTCATTAAACTTATTTTTCACGTATTCGAATTTTCCCACTGGTACGTCTAGTTTTTTTTAAAAAAGGACATACTAAACATTAGTCATCAATAGAAGCGACTATTATATCTTTCACATTCCAAGACAAGCCCGTCATTTGGGGATCAGGGCGAGTGTTCAACTGCCCCCCCCCCCCCCCTGGTTTTGGGAAATTAGTAATGTATTTACATATAATTGGCGTGACTTTGCTGTTTTTTGGAAAATTTGCATTGAATTTTTGCTTTTTGCTCCCCTGGTAAAATTTGAAATGACTGGCCTGCGTCAGGAAAAAGGGGGTTAATAACAGGGATATAGGAACTTACACGATAATTAATTTTAAGCCTTTTATTACCCCTTAATATTTATGAAGAAAAATAACTATTCAATGGTAAAAAATAGTTTTTATTCATGTAATAATTGTGTATTGTTTTTTCTTTATGTATTTTTGTGAAGAAGGTTTAATATTAAAGTCAAGGTTTTAGAAATTCAACCTTTAGACTTCATCTCTCAACCCCCCACCCCCCATCCCTGTAAGGCTGTCCCGTAATTGCAGTTCTTAAATCTGGCAACCCTGGTTAGCACCTTTAGGAGGTTCTATTTTAAAAAGGGGAGTCATCTTGATCAAGGAAATGCACCATAGCAGCATTTCTGCTTATTCGGATTTTACTGGATTTGATAAGGAAGGGGAATAAATTTAAAAAAAAGAAACATCAACACAAACCAACACTTTTAATAAACGAATCCAACAAAAAACAAAATAAAAAAATGTAAAAAAAAAATCCCCTTACAATCCTTATCTTTCTTATTACTATCACTTCTTATTACTTTATCTTATTACTTTATCTTATCTCTTATCTTATTACTTTCTTATTACTTATTTTGATCAAATCCTGAAAATTCCAAGAACTCAGTGCAACATGTTTAAACCTCATCACTTTGACTCTGTAGGCGAGTGTAGCAGTTCGGTTTGCACTTTCCCCTTTCAAACCCCTAACTTTGCTCTCTCTCTTTTTTTTTTTTTCAGTTTTTACAACTGTGGGTACTCTTTTCACGTCTAAGAAACAAATAAGAAACACTATTTGTAGTAAACAAATTTTTTTTAATCATAAATTAGTATATTGTTTATTCAGTTATATGAGGTACAATCGTACATTACCACAATTTAGTACACAGGTTTTGGGAAAAAACTGTACGTGATGGATAAAAATGGAGATCATTTTCGAATTCAGCACACCGAAAAACACAAAAAACACTCAAATTATCCCACGCAGTTTTTTTGGTTGCTGTTATCAATTATCTTCTAAGTATCTTGAAAGAAAGTAAGTACTAATTTCAGTGATATGGGGGGGGGGGGGGCTCAACCTGGAGCACATAAAGACATCTTCACGAGTAACGTTAAAACTTAAAAGCAGATTTTTGAACTGTGCAACTTATTTCACAGTTTGCCAAAGCCAAAAAGCAGGGGGCTTCTCAAAAAACAATTCGTGCACACATATATTCCCCATACCGTTAGAGTTATTTGAATTCCATGAGTAAATTTAAGGCCATCTGGAACGCCACCGTTTCAACCATAACTATGCGATCAAATCAATCTTGACCCTGTAAAAAAAAGTTCGATGTGCCATTGCAGATTTTTTAAAAAGAAACAAGATTCGAATCTTCGACTTCTGAGACGAGCAGATGCCTTTGTCCAACTGCTTAGACGGGAGCTTTTTCTGTAGGTAAAGTAGCCCGTTAATAAGGATGAATGGGTGCTCAGCGGTAAACAAAGCCGCCCTTAACCGCCGCCACCGCCACATCTGCCCCCGAGAGGGGTCCCGGAACGTCTTTGGAAAAATCGAACATCTCTATCTTGATGTGAGAGAGACATCTGGAACTTTGCGTTCGCGGTCATGAATGACAGATCTTTCGCCTCCAGGGTTACTCCACGGTCATGTGTAGGACAATTTCGACTAAATTTTACTTATAATGTCTTATGCAGATAAATTTAAAAGGGCGGTTAGTTAATTACTTGTTGACCTAGTAAACGTAGGGGAATGTGAGAAAAAGGGAAATAGTTAACATAGCTTACCTGCTTCAAAACGAACAAATAAAAAATTTGCTTTGAAAATTATAGCACTTATAACAAAATATATATTTTTTTAAATTGTAGCACTTGCATCGAAAGATTATTTCTCATTTTTGGCAGTAAATTTGTACCTTCAAAAAAAAAAGTTGAAAATTTTCTCTTTTATTTTCTAAAATTGAATTATTTTTCAAATGAAACATTTTTTATATGATTATTTAAAATATTTTTGATCAAATGAAGGAGCACATAAAATTATGAATGGATAAATGAATAGATGGTAAAACAATTAAAAAAAATTTAACATTGGAGAAAAAATAGACGAATGAATAAAACTGAATATTAATAAGAAAATAAGTGAATGAATAAATGAATAAATGAGTTGTTAAATGAAGGAATAGAAAGGAATCAATTAATAAATGAATGCTTAAGTAATTCAACAATGGATTGAATAAGCAAACGAATTAAACCACTATGCCCTGCCTGCATGCACTTGACTAATTGTACAAAACATTTTTTTAAAAAATAAGCTAATAAGTATTAAGAAAATAAATGAATCACCGAATATAAGTCAGAGATACAGTGAACTCTCACTTGTGCGCCGACCCAAAGGACCAGCAGAAAAAGGCGCATAACTGAGAGAGACGCATAAGTGAACAAGCCTATTTATAGGTCTAAAACGTAACATTTGTTCTAATGAGAGCATTTGAATAAGAATGTTTCCATAGAAAAGGAACATATTACTCATTTAGGCTATTACTGTAACGTAACTACAAGGATAAAGATAAAACAAAAATTGCAGCATACCTAATCACAAACTGTTCCCTTTAAAATGATCCACAATAGATAATTGTCCCTCTCCGAACTCTAGTTGGTGAGAAAAAAATACCTTCCGTGGGCAATAAAGGCGAAACGTTAAAGATGAAAGGGAAGAAACATGTCTATTTTTTAAAGAAAAATTAATTATTTTTTTTACATTTAACGAAAAATTCGGCGCATAAGTGAAATATTTATCTTTAGAGCAACGCACAAACGAATGATATTATCATTATTTTTCTATGGGATGTGCTGGTACCCTTGAAAATCGTCGTATAAGTCAAAAAGGCGCATAAATGAGGCGGTGTAGAGAGTTCACTGTACCTTTTTCCTGACTGGAATAGACTACATGTGTTACTACATAGTACATAGTAAAACTATTACCAGATCAGTGCGCTAAAAACAGAGTAAGTATTTCACCATTTCACTTTGCTCCACATTCCTCTACTTTGATTCGTGTAATTTGTTACGTTCTTTTATTTTTTTTCGCGTTACACACCTTTGACCATCAGATTTAGAGTTTTTTATTCTAGCACTATATCCTTTGGATCTGCAGTTGCAAATTTTATAAATACATACTTTGCCTGCGTGTAAGCCTGAATTTTCCTATGCACATTTAGGATTAATTACATACTCTGTCGTGCTGAGCCCAAAAGTCGCATCTGCACTTTTTAACAAAATTTAGTTATTGTCACCAGGTGGTTCTTTGTAACTTATTTTATCTCAATGCACTGTTTTGTGGTCATTTTAGAACAGGAAATATTTTTTAAAAATTTTGAACAAGTACCTCCTGAATCAGATACATGGAAGCGCAAAACTTTAAACAACAATATCCCAGTTTAAGATCGTCTGCCGATACCACTTCTGCGCTTAGCACGGCGGTACTATTATCAAGAGCCGGAGGGTCTTTAAGTAATAATTTTTGGTACATGAATTTCGCTGGATTCTAAAAATTCCAGAATAAAAACAAAAGTTGGTGAAAACTGAACTTTATTAATTCATTAGCAACGGTTCATTTTTCTGATAGTTTCATCCAATAAAAATACAAACGAGACATAGCAATCTACCCCATTGTGTAAAACTATCATGAAGAGGGGGAGGGGTGAAGCAAATCGATAAGTCAAACTATAATCGGAAAATGAACACATGTATGCAAGTTATAGACTCGGGAAGATCGTGGGAATCATGATCGTGCGGCTGGACTTCGCGTGCGTCAGGGGGTGGACAGTCCCTGTCATTGGCATTCGTCAGGGATTTCTGTTGGGGACGATGCAGGTGCGCGCCCATCCATCACTTCTGCGGCATTCCAAATGATTCCAGAAGACTCACGCGACATTGCCCAATGCATTGCCATGGCAGCGCAAAAAACGCAAACGATTTATTTTGGTACAGCATACAAACTGCTACTATTAGACGTTGCAACTTGAGGCCCCAAACCCCCAAACATAGTTCTGAATTTTTTTTTCATTGAAGTATTTATTATTTATTTCATTTATATTCTAAATCTCTCAATTTGTTTTTCTGGAGCACTTACATCTTTTCGTTGAAATTAATATTTCAATTTTTCTTAAACCAATGTTTTTTTTTTCTTCCCCGCCTACCAGTGATTGCCTAAAAAAACAATGTTGTACCAGTAGCAGATTTACCGTGTAATTGCAAGGAAGTCCAGCTACAATGGGACAAAATTGCAAAAAAATTTTGGAAGGTCACAGCGATCTCCCTTGAGCTTCGAACTGGGCCCCCTCCAAAGGGTCACTAAAACCACATTACGACGGGTCCCCAAACAGGACAAAAGTGTTGGAAGACGAACCAGGAAAAAAAAGCAAAATAAAAGATTTTTAAAAAAAATCTATAGGTAGACCGATCAGTGAATGAACACCGAAGTGCAATTTCATTTTCAAAAATTCATAGCATCGTTAAAAATTATCACATGTGCCACTTGACGGTAAAAGTATTTTATGTAGTATATGTGAGCCAATATTTTGAAAAGTGCCAATTTGAAGTTGGAGTTTCCTGATTAAAAAATTTTTTTGCAGAGAAAAATTAATATTGGATTCTAAGTCTAAATTGGGTCTAAATGCAAGAAAATAAAAGGAGGGAGGTCAAGGAAGATATTTACCCCCTCCTTAGATTACTCACTTTTAAGCCGTTACAGATCTGATGAGTGTTACAGATCTGATGTTAGTATGAGCTACATATCTGAGTTTATGCTTTCAGTCTTCATTAACATCTCTAAAAAGGAAATCATTACCTTGCATTTTTAACATAGAATTAAGATAATTATATTAATATATATTAGGGGCTAAAAATCAAATTTTACTATAAAAAAGAATTTCTTGGAAATAAAAATGAGCGATCAGGTTTTTAGATAAAATAAATTATGAGATTACCAAATCCAAACTAATACAACATTTGTTTTGTTTTGAAATAACACACAACTTCAACTTTTTCAACACACAACTCTGCTGCTTGCTTTTCTTTAATTAGTTGCAGGAAATTTAATTTCTTGATTAGAAATTCAAATTTAGCATGCTAGTTATTATCTAGTTATTTAGCAAAGTTATGAGGAATTGAAGCACCAAATAATAATAATAATAATAATAATAATAATAATAATAAATAAACAAAATAAAAACAATTAATTAACTTAATTTCTGCAGTTTCAATTTTTCTTGTTTTACTAACTTCTATTGTCAGGTCATACAAACCGCAAATGAAGCAATTGTACTAAAACTCATTGCTTTTCATTTTTTAAGAACAAAAATATTCAATATATATGGCTAATTTTACAATAATAAACTAAAAATTTCTAATTTTGCAATAATAAACTGTAAAATTGCTCATTTTACTGTACTTAACTGTAAATATGCTAACTTTACAGTAATAAACTGTAAAATTGCTAATTTTGCAATTTAATATAGTGTATTTTAGTTTTAAACTTTAACCCCTGCTGCCAGTATTATACTGTTGTTTTTACAGTATAACACAGCTAAATTTTACAGGAATAAACTGTTAAATTTCTTACTTTGCATTAAGAAACTGTAAAATTGCTAGTTTTACAGTTTATTACTGTGCATTTCACAGTTTTACATTGGAAACTCGGCATCCAGTATTATACTGTAAAAACAATAGTTCATTTTTGCAGCGTAATTATGTTTAAAAATTTGGGAAAACCTGTTCTGCATCAGGATTTTTTGGGGGTTAAAACGCCCAAACCCAGTGAACGAACACCCCAACCAGTGGACAAGCAGAGCATTTTCTAGAATTTTTCTTTCTTGAATTGTGAAGAAGAAAGTGTGACAACTGCCAATTCATCCAAGAAAAATGTTTTCAATCCTTTTTTCTAATGAAAATTACGAGGTGTTCATTCACTGGGGAGGGTTCATTCCCTGGTTGGTCTATCCTATACTGATCCCTTCATTTATGAATAAAATTTTGCGTTTAGAGAAAAATTAATCAACTTTTACAAATCAGTTGCTACTTCTTTGCGCGGAATCTAAAGTAATAAAAGTAATTTAGATCCACTTTGAACTTAAATCTGCGCAATTTCTCAACAGATGGCAGCATAAGCGTTTTGCAGACGTTCTTAGAGGAAAGCTAAAATACAACAGCGATGAATTGCAGCGAAAACGAATACGAGGGGCTCCCTAAGTTCAGACCTCCGCAGACTCCCTTTTAACGTTACTGATTAAATGTCTTTAAAATGTGAATATGGCCTCAAAAATAAAGACGGACGGCCAGGGCCTGATTACTGAATAGGCCAACTAGGCTGCGGCCTAGGGCCCCCACAATTTAGGGGCCCCAAATGGCTAAAATTGTTGTAGTCAATGCTTGAATTTGTTTTATCCCATGCTTAAAATTGAAAAGATTCAGTATGGGGGGTCCAAAAAAAGTATTTGGCCTAGGGCCCCGTGATATCTTAATCAGGCCCTGCGGACGGCCACCGTAGATTCAAAGTTCTAGTCTTATGAAACAACCTGAAAAAAGTCTTTTTTTAAGAATTTTCGGCTTCTATTTTCCTGAAATAAATCACAATCCACTGACAAAAAATAATTTTTCAATCGATCTTTAATTTTTAACTCTGAAAAGTGAGGGGTCAAGTCCCCTTTACTTTTGGAAGTGAGGGACTGTACACAATGCCGGATCTTAGGGAGACGGGGGAATGGGGGGGGGCGAGAAATTAGCAAATCGGAACCTTTCTCAGGGCACCAACCTGGGAAAGGAGGTCGGCAATTTCAACATATTTCTGTGCTTTTTTTTTTCATTAAAATGGTAGGATTTTTTTTCAAAATTTTACACCTAACGAAGCAAAACTGAATTGTGCTACAAAATATTACTTTCTAGTAGAATTCAAACTCAAGTTTATTCTTTCTCCACCTTCCCTGCTCCCTCCCGAGAGCTACACTGTAAAAAATGAATGTTGTTTTAACAGTATAATACAGTTAATTTTATAGTAATAAACTGCAGAATTGCTAATTTTACAGTAATAAACTGTAAAATTGCTTATTTTACAGTTCATCGTGCATTTTACAGTTTTAAACTGGAACCTCTGCTGCCAATAATTATACTGTTGTTTTTACACTATAAACAGCTAATGTTTACGGCAATAAATTGTAAAATTGATAACTTTACAGTAAGATACTGTTGAATTCCTAGTTTTACAGTTTATTACTGTGCATTTTAGTTTTAAATTGGAACCTTAGCTGCCAGTATTATACTGTAAAAACAACAGTTCATTTTTTGCAGTGTATAAATTGTGTGAATTATATGAGAATAGCACTGGAATACTGCAGTTTTTCATAACGCCGGATCTTGGGGAGACGGGTGGGAGAGGGGGCAAGAAATTAGCAAATCGGAACTCTTTCTTCGGGCGTTAACCTGGGAAAGGAGGACGACAATTTCAACATATTACTATGCTTTTTTTTCATTAAAATTCGTATAAAAATCTGAAGGAAGTTGAGTAGGGTCGGCAGCAAGGGCAGATCCAGCTTCTGATTCAGAAGGGGTCATTTTCTCAAAATTTAGGGATCAAAGTACAATTTCTGTGCAAAAACGGATACATTTGGCGATTTTTTTTTTTTTAATATAAGTCCCAAAAATGCAGCTTTAGGTAATGTTTGGTCGTTTAAGGGAGGGGTCATGACCCGCTTGACCCTCCCTCTGGATCCACTCCTGGGTGGCCGGCTCAACTTTTTGTCCGACTAAGAAAAATTGAAAATCTAACAGCGGTTTTTGAATGAGATTTATCATGGTCTCACAGAAAAGTTTATAAATTTGAATTTACAAACAAAAAGTTAAAAAACAATTGCTTTTTTTTTCAAAATAATTTTAATAATGACACATTTTCAGTCATTTTACTACCCCCCCCCCCTCTTCAAAACTTCTGAGAAAAAGCTCAAGCGCCCTGAGCTTTTTCAGTAATCGGTCTAGGAGGGGGGGGGGGCACAGTTTAAAACTTTAAAGGGCGTTTAAAAGGGGTTTTAATTTTATTATGGGAGATTCCGTTGATGAACTGTTGTCCGTAGAATTTAATGCATTACTCTAAGTGCCAGGATAACGTTATAAACCAGTTTTATCATTGAATTTAAATTTCTTTTGTAACTGAATGATTGTCTGGAAGAAGGGCATATGTCTTCTGTTTAAAATATTGACATATGCCTTACTTCTAAACAGTTTTCAATAACTATTTTCTAATTTTAGATAATTATACGACACTTTTGTAGATTTTTTTTTTTTTTTTTTTTTCAGTCTTTAGAAAATGTCAATAGATGCAACATCACTTTGAAAATATGCGAGGGGTAAAAAACAGAGAAATAATGGATCAATACGAATCAGAAAAGTGTATGGTCTCTCAATTTCCAAGAGATTCTCTATCAGTACTGGTTTTTTTTTTCTAGCCCATCTCTATACTATATGTTGTATTGGTATCCTGGATATTTCATAGCTCATTTTTTTCTCTGTGGCAACTCAGAGTGACAGATATCCACTTTGAGAATCTCGAATCTCTGCTGTAATAAATTATAGGAATCTTGTGATGCTATTTAATTAACACGGGAAATTTGGTTTCTTTAAAAGTTAGGAAATTTTGCACAACTTTCATCAAAACAAATTTATTTTAAACCACATTTCTCACCTGATGCAAAATTACACTAAGTGGCTGGATAACGTGAACTAGTTTAATCATTAATTTAAAAAGATTTTTAAATTGTCGTTTCTTAATTTTTGATAACTATACAATACTCCAGGAGATTTCCTTCGTTTCCGTCAATGGACTCAATAACACTATTAAAATAGTAGTGGGGTGGTTAAAAGGGGAAATCATAGATCAAAGTTACCCCGAATGACTGAAAAGGGTTAAACATCTTGAAAGATGATGAATCAGTGTGGGTTTCATCGAGATAATCTGACATCTCTCAAGTTCGACGATTCTTGCGGGAGAAGTGTGTGGACGAGTTTCCAGAAAAGCAGGTCAGGGGGTAAAAGGAACGATTCTGGAAGAGAGAAGGGGGAGGGGGCAGGGGATTCACACTTTCGCGTGTTCTCCGGGCTGCTGCTTTTTTCCCACGCACGTGCCCGCTAGAGAAGATCTCCCGCCTCTCCCTTGACCGATCAAGCCTGCCGCCTCATCCTGCGCGAGATCGCCGGAGGAGAACACGGCCTCCTCCGTGGCCGCATCGCCGGGCCGTCGGAGGAAGGGGAGAAGAAGAAAAAAAGGAAGGATCTTTAAATTTGGAAAGGGGGGAGGGAGGGGGGAATCTCAGAGCCAGTAACGCGTCGTGATTGATTGAGATCTCTCCGGCAAAGCGGAATTACGGTGTTTTCATAGTTAATTAACTTACTTTGTGACTGGAAAAGTAAATAAATAAAATAAATTGAATTTGTTTCAAAAAAATTAAAAGTTTTCATGATAAAGGATAAAACAAGACTTTGAAACATTGAAGGAAAGTCAGCAAAAGGAAAAAAAATAATAAGTATCTTTAAGTTTAGAATGACGCGTCGTATTGATTGAGATCTCCGGCAAAGCGGAATTACGGCGGTTTTACCCAATTGCCCTACTTTCAAACTATAAAAATAAATTAATAAAAGGAATATACATGAAAAATCAATTGAACTTGGTTCTAAAAAGTTTAAGCTTTCACAATTGAGGAGTACTGTAAGGTTGTGAAATATTGCTGAATTTATTTTTTAAACGTTATTTTTTCTCTTTTCAACTTTCCATGTGAAACGTTACAATGTTTTGGGGTCATTTGCAAATGAGGTTTTTTTTTTTTTTTTTTTTTTTTTTTTTTTTTTTTTTTTAATTCTGAAAAAGTTTAGTCTGAATCAAGAATACAGAGGCATAAAACTTTAACCTCTTCCCGGCTTTTCCCGAGCTGGACTCGGGCAAGCGAAATGTTCCATTCTGGCTTATCCCGAGTGTAGCTCGGGCACTGTGAACATTAACATTGCACAACCAGTCTTTCCCGAATTATTTCACATGTCCCTTTTATGGTTCCGGATGCTTTTATTTACTATTGTTGCTACTATAACATAACTATACAGTGTTTTGAGCTGTAGATTTAAGATAAGAGTAGGCCAACTCCTAAGTATAATGATTTCTGCCATACAGAAAGCCAACTTTACAAGTAAATATTCATTTATTACTAATTTATTTAAATAGATATTTTTACATTTATTTTTATGAAATGTTGCACGCGAATGATGCTATTATGTTTAAAAAGACATGTATGTATGAAAATAAGCATAAAAAAATTGACATTTTTTGATCCGTAATCCCGAAATTACTCATTTATTTAAATAGATATTTTTACATTTATTTGTAGGAAATGTTGCATGCGAATGATGCTATTATGTTTAAAACGATATGTATGTATGAAAATAAGCATAAAAAAAATTGACATTTTTTGATCCGCAATCCCGAAATAAAATGAGCCTGGAAGGGGTTAAAAAGTAGTTTCTCATTTTGAGCTCAGCTGCAGATTTAATATAGTTTATTTCTCTGTGATTCTAAAATTTTTAGTTTTGCAAAAAAATTAGAGTATCTTTTCAGATTTTCATTCAAACTACGCCGTGACCAAGAAGTTCTGCAATTTCAAATTTTATTACAACAACCACAAAATAAACCACAGAAAAATTTTCTGCATCAAGTTAAAGCATCATTCATTGTCTTTATAATAAATGGTTTGGAAAAATTTTGCGAGTTTCAGTGAGGGATGGAAGACATCTTTCACATGATTTGTAGATAAACGTCTTGCACATGCAGACAGTGAAATAGCGTAATCAATTGCTAGCCAGGTTTTTAAATTTGGAGCTTTTCTTAACATTTCATAAAATTTTAAGACCTTATATCTCGTTAACGAAGGCAAAGTAATTTTTGTGTCAAAAATATGTCTTGAGGTGCCCTTTTGATAAGTACTCATTTGAACTTTTTTTCATTTTCATATTAGTCGTGCGGTTCCCTGGTAAGAATTTCAGTACCATTACTGAGGAGCTTTTTTCTTTTTCCCCTTTTGGATTTAAATGTGTCTTATGCAACTCTACTGCAGTTTCGTTGATTATACGAGGGTCGATTAATAAGTAAGGTCTCCAATAGTATATAAAACGTATCCGACTAGGTAAAATAATAGTAGATGTATCAGATTGAAGGAAATTTATTACTCTTACATATTACAAACTCATTTTTCAACATTGTCACAATTATATCGGCTGTAAGGAGGCTGTGGAATTGCTGTGAATTTCATTTCGTCATGGAAAGACTGACATTCACGATGGTTCTACAACCTCCTTAAAAAACCCAGATTTGGCATCATTAAACTTCTGATTGTTCTCTGAACTGAAGGAGATGTTGAAAGGTCAACACTTTTCAACGGCTGCTGAAGTTTAGGCAACAATGCGCAAATGGATGCACATCCGACTGGAATCTTTCTTCATGAGAGGAATGAAGAAATGGATAGAACGTTTAAACAAATATGCATCTGCTAATGGTGATTATGTTGAAAAATGAGTTTTCAGTATGTAAGAGTAATAAACTTCCTACAATCTGGCAACCCTGTTATTATTTTACCTTGTCGGAAACTTATTTTATTCTGCTGGAGATCTTAATTGTCAATCGGTCCTCGTATTTTTGAATTGAACCCCTACAAATGTATCTGACCCAATTGTTCTAAAAATTCCATCAGGAGAGCCCCAATGGGAGGTCACGGCAGGTCGCTGTGACCTCCAAATAATTTCCATATTCGGCACATTATTTACAGATAATTCGGCAATTTGGAGACAATACTACTTTCGCAGTATTGTCTCCAAATCGCCGAATTGAGATTATTTGTTCTTTTTAGTTTTTAGACTTGTTTTTTAAAAGATGCCTAATGTTTTTTCTCACTAAATGTCACGACATGTGTGCATGCTTGTATTTTATCATTCGGTAAAACTGGAACTTCGTTCGGCAAATTGATAATTTCCCCCTCCCAAAATTTTAGTTCGGGGCAACCCTGATTTCCACCACGCTCTCGGCACTTGTTTGTGTTTTGAATGTGATACAGCGGCCATTGTCTGAAGGTTAAATCTTATTAGTAATGTCTTGTGATCGTCTGAAGCGAGGGCCTGCCGAAACGCGTTTCCCTTTTTTTCGGGACGTGAATCACCGCCAGCGGACATGAGAGAGACCGCAAACGCCGTCGAGCAAGACGCTTTTTCTCACGCCGATCGAGGTTCCCGAGAGAAACGGGATGACACGCTGACATCGTAACGGGGCCCGAACTATCGCCCGACATCACCCAGGCTTTCTCGAAACTCGTCGTGGGGGTGCACAGATAAAACATTACTTTTCTTTTCATTCCACGACAATATAAATAAATTAAAAAAAAAATAGTTATAAAAAATAAGAACACAGTGAATCCCCCTATTTTTCGTTTCTGATAGGACTGGGTTAACAAAACGAGGAATACGGAAAATGCACAGAAATCAAAAACCATATAGAAAAAAAAATAAATCTCTATCTCTACTAATAATAAAGCTGAAAGTTTGTCTCTCTGTCTTTCCTTCTGTCTGTCTGTCTGTTACGCGCGTAGCGCCAAAACCGTTCGGTCGATTTTCATGCCACTTGGTACAAAATTAGTTTGTAGCATGTAGTTTTGCACCTCGAAGCGATTTTTCGAAAATTCCATTTCGTTCTTTTTCTATTCGAATTCTTAGCGGAAATTCGATAAAATAGGGAAGAAATATTTTATACACATTTTCAAGTCTTATGTCATTCGAAAGCTTGAAATTTTCTGCACAAAATGAAGTTTTTTCGAAGTTTCTACGATCATCAGGAGAGCTGTAACAATTGTTTTTAGAATCCCGGAATTCAAGGCTTACCTTCAGTAAAGCAAGCCAAACGATTCTAAAATGGTTAATGAAATGAATTATTTTATCAACGGAAATCAACTTTTCATGCTGTTACTATGGTTACGTGTTCATACTTATTTTTGTTTCGTTCTTTTTCCAGGGTTGCCAGAAGTAGTATTTTTGATACTACGGTAGTATTTTTTCGGCCCAAATAAGGAGCGTAGTATTTTTCTGGCCACCCTGTCTCCAATATACTAATGACTTAATTAAAAGATTTGGCGGATTTTTTTTCCATTTTTATAGATTTCGCATTTCAGCAATATTGATTTTGGCAACGTTTAGAAACAGTAGTAGGAGCGTCTATCGCCCATTTAGCGAGAAAGGGGTACCCAAAGCACAAAGATTAACCAAATATCGTATAAATTGTGACATTGCAACGTTCTTTTTAAAGTGTTTCATTTCGGAAAATGTATTGTTTTGTTTTTAAAGCTGGGAAAGGAAACTTTCTTCTTCTTTCAAATTTTGGTAAGATTTCTGTTGGTTTCTGTGAGCAACAAAATTGTTCTTATTTTCTCTTTTGGCTTATTTTTGTGCATCTCCAGTTGGGGTTTCATTTGAATGTCACAAGGGGATGCTTTACCCCTTTTTTGGAGTTAATCAGTGTTAATTTCAATGCAGATGAATTGGCGCGACCACTTGGCGATATATCGCCAAGCCTTTGGTCGCGAAGTATTTGTCGCCAATTTGGCGACATATCGCCAAGTTGGCGAATTTTTTTTTTTTATTTGGACTCAATTTGGCGCTATTAGCGATATTTTGCCAATTTGGCGACAAATTTGCGATTTTTTTAAAAACTTTTTTTTTTGGGGGGGGGGTTCAATTTGGCGCTATTGGTGATATTTTGCGAAAAATTCACTGAATGATGTTAAAATCGGCGATATTATGGAGATTAATCATTGTAAAACATTTTTTTGCATTGTTTCGTGGCAAACTAGGGATATAAATGTTTGAATTGTTATCTTACTCCCTCCAAGCACTATTTTAGCACTTAAGGCATCTACTAAGAAATGTACACGTAAAAGGAAGTAGTGTAGGGCCCATACCAAATTTTTATATCATACTTTGAAGGAATTGTAGTTGAATTATAACTAAAATAGAGTATTTTTTCTGCTATATTAATTATTTTACAAATGAACTTTTAATTTTATACCACGGGCAAAGCCGTGCGGGTACCGCTAGTAAATAAAATAAAGGTGGTACAGATGACTCTTTCAAAAAGTACAGAATATATAAAGTAGTAAATTACCGCCTCTAAGCCTGGGTTAAGGCAGAAACACATGCAATACATCGTCAACTTGGTTATTTCATCTAAAATGACTGCAGTTTGCAGTCCTTGGATGGAATAATAGAGGTGGCAGTGCATAATGTCTGTATTTTGCGAAAAGAAAATCATTATTCACACCGCTTTAAGATCATTTTAACACATTTAGTTGTAAATTCTGGTGTTTAGGTTAAAAATACTCCAATTGATTACCCGAAAGGCTCGAGAAGCTAAATCCCTCAAAATGTTCAGTGGGCCCAAAACTGATTGAAAACCTGTGAGATTAAAAAGTCAAAATATCTAGCTTCTGCTTTTAAACTCATTTTAAAGGTAGTGTAAACATTAAAACTTGGTAAAGCGTTAGCCCCCCCCCCTCCCCCGCACACACATAAGTTATTTTTAAATATGGGATTCAACCCAACTTTTTTGTAATATAATACGTTTAAAACATTTTACTAATTCTGTGAAGAAAAAAAAATCTGATTTAGCAATTAACCAGAGAGTTGCAGTGCAACCATATATACTGTAACAATTCTATATGTTAGTATGTGACAATGGGGGGGGGGGGGGATAAATTTGAATTCTGTTGGACCACCTTCAGAAAGGTTATTTTTAGTATTAGTAAGATTTGTTTCATTGTACCAAGAATATAAATATATCCCCCCCCCCCAAAAAAAAAGCAGGAGACTGAACTAAGGCTGCGCTTCTCCTAGCTTCAGAGGTTAATCGAGCCCTACTTCACAATCACCATACGTCCATTTGAGATATTTTAGGCCCCATATCTATCCCAACTAGACTTTATTGCTCCTATTGGAAACATAATAAAATCGCAGCAGTGCCAATAGATTTCTCAGTTACTTTTCCTAAAAGATGGAAAATAAACGGCTTCAGGGGGGGGGGCTGCGAAGCAGTCATATCGGTGCGCTTGAAATCCATTGCATTTCGCAGGCGCCTCTGGATGCTATCAGACTAATTGAGCCTCCGATGTCCCCCTGGGGTCTTCCAAATCATTCCACTCCATTCGCTGATGAGCGAAATAATCATTTTCCCTCCCCCTTTGTTTCTGTCCGGAGATGGATTGACCATCCAGATTGCCACATTAATGGAAGGTCGGTGATTTGAGGGTTTGTTATTTTCGCCAGTGGTCACTGACATCGTGAAAGGTGTACTGATCTGACCGCTGGTGACCATTTTGGAGAACAAAGCAAATTCGGAGATTTTTCAAGTGCGAATTTTAGAAGCAGAAACTCTAACTCTGAAGGCCGGCAGAAAGTTTCATTTGAATTTTAAAAAAAAAATCCTCAGGTGGAAGCAGAATCGTTAAAATTGATGCGGCTTTGACTTGAAACTTAAAAACTGCCCCCATGAACTTTATTGGAGGAGCTGGATTAAAATAAAAGTTACAAAAACTGGGAGTGTCACCGATTCCTAATCACCTGTTACTAGAAAAAAGTTTCAAAGTAAAAAAAAAAAAAAAACTTTTTTTTTTTTCTGTTCCTCGAGAAGAATATATCGCACGCCTAGAAGAATACTGTCACAACTCAAAAGTCGAAACTCCGAATGTTCAGAGATGTACCCAGAGCCATGATTTAAAAGTCAAAAAGAAACGTTTATTTTAAAAGCATTATGAAAGCAAATGAGCCGAAATGATCTAACCTAATGTATGATAGACTGCACTATTACTAATTGCTTTAATATATCAATTTCTTTTCCCCATCTTAAATTTTTCTGTTTTTGAGTTGTGACAGTATTTTTCTAGGCGTGCGATATTTAGAACCAATTGCAATTAAAATACAATGATATAAACCAAGTCCTCGCAATTTTTTGACAGAACTCTATGAAACAAACGCAGAACAATGTCATTTTTAACGTATCGCATTTTTACATTTGTTTCAAATTTTCAACAATTGCTTGCTCCTTTGAAATTAGCAACAATTAAGAGATCAAAATTTGGTAAAATCCTACTTTAGGGTCCGGGTTTGGCGATTTTTTTCAGACTGTAGCTTAAGGTTGCAATCATTTAGCTAAAAATCGCCAAACAATCCAATCATCCAATGATAATTCTGTGGTTGCCAGATTTAATAATTTATCGCAGGACCTTAAACTAGGATTCATCCCAAAATTTTCGCAAATTAAAGAGTAAATAACTTTCCTTCTGCGGAAAATTTTGTTAAAAAGAGCAGCATTTAATTCTCACGTTTACATTGGAACTTTGAAAGAAAATGCATGCGTCGGAGCTGTATGTCGGAGCTTTTTCAGTTCAAAAAAATTCTGATTTGCTAGTTTATTTGACTGCACTACAAAATTCTATAATTTCTAATATTGTACGGAATTTTACAATAGAGAACAAGATTTTTCAACAACTTCAGTTCAGCATTCAAGAATACCTTGTAACCTCAGAATTAATTGGTTATTCTAGTGGTGCCGAGTCTACTGCCGGTGGGCCATATATGTCCCGCGAATTTGATTATTTTTTTCTGTTTTTACATTTGATGTTGCAATCTGAAAGCCATCTTCTGTAACCTTCCAAAACAACCGATCCTCTACAACTGGCAATTGTAATTCTGGGGCCAAAGCCAGAAATTAGTTTCTTAATAGCAGATGAAAACACTAATAAAAAAACTGCAGTATAGATAACAATTTTTAGTTTGAGCTTTTCTTTCCCTTTTCGCTTTTTCCCATGCGATAAAAAGTCTATGTAACTTTTATATGTGTTTGAGCCCGCGAGATAACCTTAATATAAGATACGGGCCTCCGGGTAGAAAAAGTTATGCACCATTAGATTATACAATAAGCTATGTACCGTGTTGCTAATTTAGTCCATAAAATAAAAAGTAGAAAACAAATGAAAACCTTGCCGGCAGAGTGCTTTGAAGTCATACTAAAAATATGAAGTTACCATATCTGGTTCAAAGATCACAGTTATTCGAAATGATTATGTACAAGAACAACCTTTGATTTTAATAAAATGGAACTTTTTTCATGTAGTTTACGTTAAGAGTGACCAATGATGGATTCACGAGAGCTGTGATCTCACGTCAGTGTTTGTCACTGACCCCTCATGCACTTTTTGCTCCCGCGCTTTTTCTCGGTCTTTCAGAGGGAATCGATGGATAATGATTTGATTCCTCCAGCATTTGTTCGAGGAAGGTCATGGCGGAAGTGTATGCTCTAATGTCTAATCCCGTTAATATAACTCCCTTTCGACAATTTGAGGAATAATGCAACTAAAACTACTTCCACTACTTCCAGTTTTAAACAGGCTGACGGACTCGTATAGCGACATGCTAAAGATTACAGAGCAGTTATGTTTCGTATGTGTCTTAAGTTTATTTATTTATTTATTTATTGACTTTTAAGGAGGTTTTTTTTTCATTCTTTTTTGTCCGAACATTAATACTCAACCCTCCTCAAAAGTAATTTTTTGTTGGCTTGAAATTTTTTCATTTGAATTTTCTTTACAACTATACCACCCCCCCTCCTCTGCTATATGATATAATAATTTCTAAAATTTATCCCTCTATTCCAGACCGCTCCCCCACGCCCACTCTCTCTGTATATATGTATGACGCTGTCATAAGTAATAATATCATAGCCATAAATTTCCAAGAATTAGTTCCTCAAAAGTAAACAGGAAAAAAAAAGGCTCGTCATTTCGAATTTTTCCAGGAAGAGAGCAGAGTAAAACAAATTTTACTAGAAAACAACAAAAACCGCGCCGACTTTTCAAAACCCGAAGAAGTCTCTGACTTAATGAACACCTTGTATATATGTTTGTTTAAGAGCAAGAATCTGAGAAACTGTCACGCCTAGCATTATGAGGTGATTCATGACCTCTCAGATTTTCTCCCAAAAATTACCAAATATTGATTATCTTATTGAAATACCAAATCCAGAATGTTTTGCTTTAAAATTAAGTTGTTTAGTTTTTATGGACCCCTAAAGGTGAAGGTGCGGCATCAAAAATTAATCGAATTTTCAAGACATGGAAGTTGCTGTGAACCAAAACTCTTACCGGAAACTGTTGAACTCCAATTTTCTTTTTGTATATGGAATATAGAAGGTTGAAACTTTACAAAATGAATGTTTAATTTGTGGTAAGTTGTTGCCGTAAGGTCAGTGAGGGCCCTCAAAACAAGGCATTTTTGACGTTTTTTAGCGTTTTTGAGGTCCCAAAACAGTTTGTACATTTCAGTTGGCTCGGCAAAAGTAGTGTCGTTTGAAAGACCAGTGTAAGCACTTTAAAATAATGTATAAACAACCCAGGAAAGTTCAACGTGCTTTTAGTTGTGTAAGGCCGAAATATGAAAAATGTCATATTTTACCGATATTCAAACGGTCATAACTTCCTCTGCCAACAACATATTGAAATATTTTTTTTGCCAATGTCATACTCTATTCTTTGTCTTAACAGAACAGTTGATGATTTTGAGGCGAAATGTGAAAAGTTTTTTTACAAAAAATTTATTTTTTCCTGTGCATTTTTTGTAAAAAAAAATTTCACATTTCGCCTCAAAAGACTCAACTGTTCTGTTAAGACAAAGAATAGAGTATGACATTGGTAAAAAAAATATTTCAATATGTTGTTGGCAGAGGAAGTTATGACCGTTCGAATATCGGCATAATATGACATTTTTCATATTTCGGCCTCACGCAACTAAAAGCACGTTGAACTTTCATCGGTTATTTATACATTATTTTAAAGTGCTTACACTGGTCTTTCAAACGACACTACTTTTGCCGTGCCAACTAAAATGTACAATCTGTTTTTGGACCTCAAAAACGCTAAAAAACGTCAAAAATGCCTTGTTTTGAGGGCCCTCACTGACCTTACGGCAACAACTTACCACAAATTTAACATTCATTTTGTAAAGTTTCAACATTCTATATTCAATATACAAAAAGAAAATCTGAGTTAAACAGTTCCTGGTAAAAGTTTTGGCTCACAGCAACTTCCATGTCTTGAAAATCCGCTTAATTTTTGATGCCGCACCTTCACCTTTAGGGGTCCATAAAAACTAAACAACTCAACTTTAGAGCAAAACATTCTGTATTTGGTCTTTCCATAAGATAATAAACATTTGGTAATTTTTGGGAGAAAATCTGAGAGGTCATGAATCACAGGCGTGACACTCTCTCAGATTCTTGCTCTTAATTCTGGAGAGACAGTTGCATTTGCTCCAGATCTCTCTCTCTCTTCCTCCTTTCTTTCATGAGCCGGATTCTCTAGCGCTATTCTACTGGACGGATTCGAAGCTGGGTTATAAGATATATATTTTTTTTTTTGCTTTAGCAATGAATTTTAATCTAGTTTTGGTGTTGACATGCTTTTATAGAACAAAATTTTAGAAGAGAAAGATCGCATTAATGTTAATAAATCTATAAGTTACAACCTGCGAAAACTTCAACATGCTTTTGGAAAATAAATCATTTTAAGCAGTAGAAAATTTTGCTTCATTAACAAAAGAAAAGTTTCAAAAGAGGCAGTCGAGTGACTGACAGACAGAAGCTGGTTGAAGGTACATTAGAACAATAAATAGAATTAAATTTCAGTTAAAATAGTAAAATTTCTTTGAACTAGTAATTTTTTCATTCCGTTTTTTCCCCTATGTTTACTTGGCTGATGAATGAGAGGTAATTTAATCCACCACTCCTAAATATATAAACATAGGTTATAACAGAGCAATTTACAATAACAGAGAGGCAAATTGCAGAAATTAAATAACTGGAACACCTTTTCCACATTCAGGCAAAAAGTTTCTTTTAACCAAATTAAAAAATAGAAGTTTTTAAACAAAGTACATTCGTAAAATATTTCTGTAGAGGTTTAAAATTAAAATATACGGTGAGTATAGTATGCGTTCAAATTTTCAAGTAGATTAAAGTATTTAAAAATTACTAGACCTAAGAGGTATTGAAAAACTCAAAAAATATACAAATTGAAAAAACTACCCTTCCCCTTTTTTAAGTTTCACAAAAATTCAGTTATCTCCAGGAAGGCGACTCCTATTGAATTTAAACTCGTTCTATTCGATTCAGTGCTCTAAAATCGTATTAAATGCGCATAAGAATCACAAATTTATAAAATTGAACTCGTTCAATCAATGGAATACATTTTTGTGTCACTATTTTATTATTTTTATTTTAATTTTTGAAATCAGTTCACTCTGGCCGCCAAACGTCATATAAGAAGCCAATATAGACTAAACAATTCCTTTATTTGATAGAAAGATTTTGAACCATGCCTCCACCACCTGCAAAAGTAGGGGAATGTGGGGCAAAGTGAAATAGCGGGGTAAAGTGAAATGGCAAAATATTTTCACTGTTTGCAGCGCCACCAATCTAGGATTATTTTAACTAAATACCTAGACATACAGTCTATTGCTGTCAACAAGTAGATAGATCTGAAGATCAACAAAAAAAATTATACAAGGCCTTTTCAAAATTCAGTACACTTAATAATAAATGTGTAATATTTGTGTTTTTTCAAAAATATTTTTTGTTATGACACAATTGTAAAATTTTTGTAATTATAGTTTTAAGTATTAATTGAGATCTACCGGTATCCAGAGCAAAATACTTATTTAGTTTATATTAAGCGAATTTTGATTAATAGCTCAGTTAAATAGCTCATTTCGTTTACTTATGCATTATTTTTTAAGTCACTTACGTTTATCTTTATTTAATAATTAATTTGCATTCTTTTACATATTAATTCGCTCCTTTATTCATTCGTTCACTGATTTTCTTATTTGTTCTCTATTTTATTCACTGATTTCTCTTTCTCATAAATTAATGAGTTCATTAATTTATTTATTTATTCGTTTATTTTTCACTAATAAGTCATTTATTCATTTTTTTACACGTCCATTTGATGAAAATTACTGTTAATCATAAAAATAAAATTTTTCATTGTAAAAATATTGCATTTTTCCCTTTGTCCCATGGTTTTTTAAGGTGAAAACTATCTACATTTTTTCAAGGTGCAAAATGACTGCCAAAAATGAAAAATAATATTTCAACGCAAGTTGTCATACAAAATACATTATTCAAACTTTATGTACAATAATTTTTAGAACAAATTTCAGATGTGTTAATTTTGAAATAGGTCAGCTATCTTAACTATTTCACTTTGCCACACATTCCCCTAAAAACAAAAACAAAACAAATATGAGTAAAAAACCGAAAAACGACGTTTAAAAACACAAATAGATGAAGTTAAAATTGGCAAACATGTTTCAAAAGCATAAAGCTTCCTTCTTCAAAAGAAGGAAGCTTTATGCTTTTGAAACATGTTTGTCAATTTTAACTTCATCTATTTGTGTTTTTAAACGTCGTTTTTCGGTTTTTTACTCATTTTAACACAAAGTAAACTGTTTTCAAACAAATATGATTAAAACACATATCTACCAACTGCTCTCTATCGGTCGGAATATATTTTCTAGCAGATGATAGAGAAAATGAAGAGCGATGGTTTACAGTTGTTTCGCAGTTAAAGAAATCAATGTGTATTAGAATAACAATACACATACACAAGATACGGTTGAGCGAATGTCTTTAACTACCGATCGTACTCAAACCACACTGTATAAGATATTAGGAAGTGTTGTTCATTATTTCCGCGAGTTAAAAATACTGCCCCCGCACCTCTCTCCGACCTAGTGCCATTGCGTTATTCTTTTGTTATTATGGAGCCTTTTTTTCCCCTTTTCTTTAGCAACGGCTGAAGCGACACGCCCGGTAGCTACCACATTACCTGTAAACAAGTGTGAATGAAAAAGGTACAGTTAGCTTGGTGAGAGAATTATTCTTTGAAGAGTGACAGATAAAAACGTATCATTCTATAGTAGGTTAAGATTTAGCAAATGAAAGTTTTAGTTAGAGGTTTAGTTTAGTTGGGAAACAAGAGTGAATGGAAAAGGTTCCATTACCTTGATGAAAGAATTGTACTTTGAAAAGTGAAATAAAAGCAAATCAATCTAACAGGCTAAGGTTTAGCAAACCCAAGTTTTAGTTTAGTTTAACAAGTGTGAATGGAAAAGGTTCTGTTACCTTGGTGAGAGAAGTGACTCTTTGAAAAATGATATAAAACGTATCATTCTATTAGGCTAAGATTTAACAACTGCAAGTTTAAGTCAAAGGTTTAGTTTAGTTGATAAACAAGTGCGAATAGAAAAGATTTCGTTAGCTTGATGTGAAAATTGTTCTTTGAAGAGTAAAGTGACATAAAAACGAATCATTCTCGTTGGTTAAGATGTAGCGAATGCGAGTTTAAGTTAGTGGTTTAGTTTAGCTGGGAAACAAGAGTGAATGGAAGAGGTCCCGATACCTTGATGACAGAATTGTACTTTGGAAAGTGACATAAAAACGTATCATTTTAGTAGGCTAAGATTTAGCAAATGCAAGTTTTAATAAAGGTTTAAACAAGTTAGAAAGGAAAAGGTACCGTTAGCTTAATGAAAGAATTGTTCTTTGAAGAGCTACATGAAGTGACGTAAAAACGTAACTATCTAGATTTGGTAGCAAAGATTTGGTAAATGCAAGGCTTAGTTGGAGTACCCATAGAAAGAAATTTCGAAACTTTATTGGAAACACAACAAAGTTACTTCACGGGCTACCTGAAGAAATATAAAAGTGTGCTCGATAGCAATAAATAGAATTATGTTTTATGAGTATCTTGCTAATAGAGAGAGAGAGAGAGATTCACAAGTCTTATCTTGATCTTCCCCCACCCCTCAGAATCATTATATCTAAAGGTGTTAAACAGCCTAATTTATCCGAACTCAACCAGATTCAGAGGAAATTCATTTTATGTTATTTCAGAAGCGTTACTACATTTGGTGGCGAGGGGGAAGTCCGCCGAGGGTAAAAAGTGGATTTGAAAGTTTTTGAAATGTATAAACAGTTCAGTTTTGAAATTTTCCCCTCATAAACATTTTGGGAGAAAAAAAATAAACAAAAATTCAATAAAAATAGTCACAAACACTATCATCGACGGTATAAGGCGCTACAATACGCCATTCGCGAAATTGCTGTTCACCGGGCACTACGGCTCACGTTCTGGAAATAAAACGTTCACAGAAGAGTCGTTTATATTTTAAGCCCACTTCACATTCCCGAAAAGAAAAATTATCCGCGAAACCTGATCATACATTTTAAGTTTGGAGAGGGGAACCATAATTATAATTATAGGGAACATTAATAACGGGATGAAAAAAAGGGTCAATAAATATCTTTCCTTTTGCTCTTTTGTTGATTGATTGTATATACCGATCGTGATTTGCTGCCTCCCGCCTTTTTGTTGAAAAAATGCGCACTGGGTCCTCTGAGAGCAAACGGTTAGTTTGTTTCTCTTCCCTAACGATGGAATAAGTTGAGCATAACTCAGAAAAAACTTTCTTTCCAATGATTGATAGTCTTTAGCTTCGGTGTTCATGTTCACCCCCTTTTTAAAATGATGAAAATCGAGGCGTTGTTTAGCAGTTATTTTATTGAAACATTTTTCAAATTTGTATCAGTAAAAATAAATATTCACTAGCAGAAGAAACTTGACAGAAGAAACAAAAAGAAACACATTATTTAATCATTGTTTTTGAATAACAGTAAATATGTGAATTGTTTGTTTATTTTTCGCTGAAAGCGGTGAAATAATCTTTAAAATCATGTCTTACTTATGAAATTTGACAAAAGATTCCTTAAATTAAGCTATACTCACAAATAAATAACTAAAGCATTAAATAAAATTAATAAAAAAAACGAAGTAAGCTGTAGTTAAAACAGTTAAATTTGTCGCTATCAGTTTCATCATTACAATGTTTTAGCATTCAATAAAAGCACATTTTAAAATTTTTTCTGGAATTCTTAAAGTCTTTGGTAATCCTATAAACTTAAAAATTTCTAAATATGCTGTAACCAACGTATATTTTAAACCTATATAAAAATATTTCACGAATATTATTCAGTTTAAATATTCAATTTTTGTACTTTTGACTTTTTTACTAGAATGTGAAAAGGTGCTCGAGTTAGAGAATTTCTGTGATTCCCTTCTCTTTCTTATTACAAGGCACTTTATTTGGGAGCGGGAGATTTTAAATCCTTTTCATTTTTCTGCCAAGCAAACTTTGTTTTAAATTTTAATAAAGGCAGGTTTGAACAACCAATCTTTCAGTTAATAGCTAAATGCGATAGTCAATTGTGGCGCTCAGGCTTCGCTCTAGATAAATTGTTAAACGAGTTAACTTTAGATAAAACACTTTTTTATGTCGCTTTTTTTTTTCTTTCTTTCTTTTAATTTCACTCCCGGTGCAACAGTGCTATAAGAAGCATCGCTTCAAAAACGGACATGCTCGGAAACCGACTTTTTTTCCGCAATAGGGCACATAATTTGGGTCATCATTCGAAAAACACACGAGTTTGATTCTTTTTTTTTTTTTTCTCTTTTGTTTGTTTTTGGTTTCCCACTTGCTGATATTATAAGCATTTCTTTTCCTCTAAAGAAGAATGGGCAGGTTAATCAAATTTCTTATTGAATAACATTCGTCCCTAAAGCAGCAACCCGAGTTTATTAACAATAACAACGGGGTCGTATTTAGTTCGTGACGTCATTTAAATTCTGGATAAAAATGCATTTCTCGTAAAATTTTGTCCTCGGTTTTGTCAAAGGGACATCGCACCCGAAATTGAGATAGTTCCGGCACATTTATTTCCAGCGATTCGGCATTTTCTGCTATAATAAATTTCGGGGAAGAATAGATCGCCATTTTCGACTTTGGTACCGAATTGAGGAATGACATTTACAGTTGGGAAATCTGGAGCAAAGACGACGGATTTAAAAAGTGGCCGAAACACAAAGAAATTGTCTTCGTCCGTGAATGAAATAAAATAAAATCAGCAAAAAAGGGCAACGCCTGGGCTCCAACCGTGTGACACACATCTGCAGAGCAGCGTTATTTGCCGCAGAAACAATGGAATTCCTCGAGTGCAATTTTCCAGAGCCAGATCGGGGGTCTGACCAGCCAATGACCATCTGATAGAACAATAGAATCGTCGCCGATTACCGTTCGAGACGGCAAAGGGTGCCTGATCCCAAGATCCCAACAAGGAGGGCAGGACAGGTAGCCATCTTTGATCCCTATCATTAGAGCAGAGATGGCGGGATGAAAATTTTCGCGACACGCGAGAGGCTTAGAGAAGTTGGAAAATTGATTGTCGATTCGGTTGTTACAGAAGTTCCAAAACTGGGTGCCACTAGAAGAGGCGAGGTGTGTCGCAATCCCTGGTGTCAATTATATGTATATGATAGAGAATGACTAGGGTGCCGTGATACAATTGAAGGGCCTGAGAGATGAAGGGGTAATGTGACAAAACTGAAATTGCGAGTAATGAAAATTCGAAGTTTTATTGTTAGTTTTTTTGTTTTCTGGTTTTGTCATTAGTGTGCGTTTGAAATTAGTCTAATAACATCTACTTTTTGATAAACCAAGTTTTATTTGCTTACCTGTAACCATTGCTTACCATTGTCCAGAGTGTTCATTTTTCAAAATGTAACTTAGCCCCTCCATCCTCCATGCCCTTCAATTGTAATTCTTCAAAGGTACCGCAAATCGGAAACAGGATGCAAACCAATGGGTTATTCATAAGAGTGATGCATCAGATTTTATTACAAAGTAAATAAATTCACAAACAAACTTTTTTTTTTGAGATGCAGCAAAAAGTTTATCTTACAACATGTAAGGAATTTACTTTTGCTTCAATAACTGCTTAAAGTTATCGTCTTCAAACTGAGATTTCAAACTCATGTGCAGCTATGAATGTTTTTCTTGACATTAATTTCAATAACTTAATAACTAACTTGTTTTCTTTCATCATTATTTTAATTTTTATTTATTTATTTAATTCTACTTTATAGTTCTATTTATATGGGTGAAGAAAAAATGTTTGGAGAGAATTTTTCATGGTGAAAAAAAAGATATGCTTTTTAATCAAATACGCATGCACGAAGTTAATTCAATTTGAAGAATTTGAATACCCCCATCTATCATCTTGTCCCAAGCGTAATGTGGGAAATACATACCATTACGCAGATTTACTTATCCAGCGACATACACATTTTTCTTTTTCTCATAGAAGAAGCGTTAGTTTATAACAACCATTATATCCATAGGTTATAATATTTGGCTGTCAACAAGGCTAGAGATCCACGGTTTTCTAGGGGAAGTTTAACTATATCCCTCCTTTGATTCTGCAATAAATTCTTGCTATGCTTAAAGATAAATGATAAAAGAGATTTGTGCTGGTTCCATGTTTCCAATAGATTTCATTTGATATCATTGTGATTGAAATGAGTTAGCTCAACGAAGAGTATTTGCCTCTTTATTTATTGCAACACATATTATAAAGAGGGAATACAAATAGAAGTTTATAGGGCGTTTGGCCAATTCTCACAACCTTCTTGCATTTGAAGAAGACCCTTCCTAACAACTTTCGTTTTTTTATAGCGCAAAAAACTTTTCTAATGTTATTCAGAACTATACTAAGTACGTCTTTTCGTTTTCTTTTCTTTTTTTTTTCTTTCTTTTTTCTTTTTTTTTTTTTTTGTACAAAATTTATATTTTTACTTTTACTTCTGTTTTCTAACCAGCAATATCATTTATTCCAATAAATGTAAATCTTCCAATAGTTAATGAGTTGTGGTATGCTGGTACTGATAAGGAGAAGTAAAGGCATTAAAGAGTTAGTATGCTACACAATAAGCTTGCTTTTTTTTTCTTTTGCATTGAAGGTTGGGTAAGTTCACCATTGTGATGTCACTGAGTTTTATGGTAATCAAAAAGATCTAAATAAGTTAATAAGTATGAGAATTTCAAAATCTGTCAATATCTTTTGAGCAGAAATGGCACGTTTCGTATTAAGACAGCAATTTTAAGAAAATTTAGACGAATTTTCGTTTAGGTCATCTGTGGGAGCACCAAAGAAGCTTATAAAGAAACATTTAAGCAGTTTTTTATTTATAAAGCAGGAGCTCTGTCTAAAAAATTTTACGAGTTGTACCATATTAAGTGCGATCGCTCGTTGGTATTCTAATTTCACATTAGCTACCAGTTTTTTTTTGGCTCTCTTTGTTTTATAAGAGGATTTTTGCCTCCAACTCGACTACTTTCGGATTCCATGCTGATGAGAGCCGAATATGCTCGAAACAGCTGTCCATGGATCGAAATAGCCGAGTTGGCGGTGTATTTCAAGTTTTTTATTTATTTATTTATTTTCCTTTAAATCTTACCAATGATAAATTATCCTACTAAACAAGTAGAAGTTGATAATGCTTCAGATGAGTGTCCAAACATGGCGGTGTCAAGTGGATGAAGTTGCACGGCACAATGGAGAACAGGTTTGTGCCTCCCATTTCGGATGCATAAGAAACCTCGTCGAAAACGTGAAGCTAATAAATAAACAGTGCCCGTAGCTGAGAGCGGTCATTAAAGTCCAAATCGTGTTACAATTTACTTTTTTTCTTTGTACTGGCGAGTTTAAATTTGTTAGAAGGCTTTAATACAGTTGTAGCTCGCAGGCGAACGGAATATAACATAGGAAGAGGAGGAGGGGAGGGACACCTCTATTTTGGAGAAGTATAATATAAAACAAAGGGGGCTAATCTTTGACATTCAATACTTATGATACAACTTATAAATTTTAAAGAAATGCGATGATTTAATGAGTGTTGATTTCTCAATATTTCTCAAAATTAGTATATTTCCCAGTTTTTTTTTTTTTTTTTTGACAAGTTCATTTCTACTATCTACGAATAATTTCAAATTAAACCAGGGGTTCACAAAGTGGAAGCCACGTTACCCTGGATTGCCATAGAAAGTGGCGAGGGTGCCGTGAAGTGTGCAAATTATCAATGCATACATGCAATAGATATATGCTAGGGTGCTGTGAAAAAAAATATAATTCGTCAAAGGGTACCACGGATTGGAAAATGTTAGGAACTCCAGAATGAGACTCATTTTTTCATTAACTGAAGAAATGATACAGAACTACAGACTGTAAGCGACATCTGCGTATCTTTTTTCATTATATGCAAACGGTGGTTTTCGTTATGTCTTCTGTAATAAAAAAAAACTATTTACTATTGTATACATCTCACAATTTTTCCATAAAAGAGTCTGTATTTTTTGAAGGGAAAGCGGAGGAAGGATTTTTTTTTTCTCAAAAGGCTTCTCTTTTATTTCAAAAAACCTAATGATCTGGGTGACAAAAGTAAGAGAGGAAAGGGTTAAAAATACGAAGTGACAACAACACCTCATTAAACGAATGACGAAATAGTTGGCAATCGTTTTGAGTTTTGTGTGTGGGAGGGAGCTGAAATGAAAAGATTCGTATTGAAAAAACAATGATCCATCATAACTGATTTTTTCCTCTGAACAAAAAGCAAAGCTTTCGAAACCTAACAAGTCAAAAAAAAAAAAAGCATCATATACACTTTGGGAATATAAAGGAACTAACGACGGGGCTTGCAATCACTCATATCTATTATTTGCAAAAGCTGCGATTTTATCGTACTTGGTAACCCGGAAATCTGGAAATTGCGAAAACTGGCCGCTTTTCACAGCCAGTATTCCATTCGTTACATTGTTGCAAAAGAGCTCTTGTGGATAATTAGCCGCTTAATTACCGCTCTTAATTACTGGGGACAGACGGAGAAACGATTCTGTGATCAAAGGGGTAAACGCAGCCTATTCTTGCATCAGTGTGATTAGCCGGTGTGAAAAATGGTGGTTTTTGCTGCAATGAAAATAACGTTTAACAAAACAACCCTTTCTTTCAAAAAAATTCTATACCGTCTGCTAAATGTTACGCTTCAGCACCTGTGGCACAGAAAAAGAAGAAACACGGGAAAATTAAACGAGCCTACTTTCCTGCGTACCAACGTCAATTTCGTAATATTAGAGGTTTTTTCTTCCATTTTAGTTCGACGTCAAATTGTTTCGAAGTATCTCTTCAAGTGTTAAAACAAACGTCTCAAAAACAATCGTTGATAGAAAAAGAAAGCGAATGCTATTACATTATACGTTATATCACACTTGTTGGGAGATTAGAAAAAAGCGCGATAGATGCGTACATCCGAAAACGCGATTGAACCAAGGTGATTAAAATTAATGATTCAGCTGACATTCAAGTAACTATATTTATATGCATTTTTAGTGAATCTAGTTTAATCATATATTTGAACAAAGTTCTGAATAAAATTGTTACTTAAAAAAAGTACTGAGTTTCTTTTTTGACGAAATAAGAATCCAATCAAATATGACTTAAACTGTAGCTCATTCAAAAGATTTAGATACATTCCCGTTCGATTCATTGGCTAAAATAGGAAATAAATAAATTTTGTCGCGGGAAATAGAATCTTTTTACCACTTAAGTGCTCTCAAATTTAAAACTAAGTTTTATACCTTTATTTTTTTTCCCGAGACGGATAAAAAGCGCAGTGTATCCAAATAAATAATATAAAGAGGAACGATATAGCGAGGAGAAACTAATACAATTATTATAAAATATTATCAAATTCATTTTCCTAATAAGGTAGGTGATAGACTTGAATAAATTCTAAACATTATTATTTTGTAGGCAAAAACTTTTTGTAAGCCTGGAGCGCTCCCGAAGTGGAAGGTCCAGGGAGGTCACCTGGACCTCCCAAACATCTTCCCCTTATTCTGGCAAAATCCGGACAACGATTCCGCTACAATTCAGGGATAAGTATGTGGAATTGTTTTTTTTTTTTGCAATCTTTCACTTTTCCTTGTTATACATATGTCATCTTTTGAAGAATAGAGAACGCGATTCTATATATAAAAAATATATCTACATTCTTGTATTGTGACTTTATTTACTATAAACCAACCGTTTCGTATCCTTGAGTGAGCCTTTAGGGTGAATTTCCTATAGTGTGTGTAAGTCAATGAAACCCCAGTACAAGACGGATAATAATATAGGGAAAAATGGTTGGCATATGATGCATAATATGGTATTGCACTTTTGAGCGCAAAAAATATTATGTGCGGTGGACCTTCATGTTGTTTTTGCTTGCTTCACTAAGCAATTCTTTCTCAATTTCTCTCACTGAAAACTAATTGTATCTGCTTTAGCTTCCTGACTTTTTTTCACTGATGAAAAGAATCGACCGTCGACAACTAGTTCAATATGTTTTTCGTTTTTAATATATAGTACTGGTAAAAGATACATCTATCTGTTTTATTTAATTTGCTGATGTTTGCTCTTGCAATGAAGATAATTGTGTAAACGATTTAAGCTCTAGTTGAGTGTTTAATTTGGTGCGGAACTAATATTTGATAACGATTTATAAAAGCGAAAACAATGAGGAATAGCTTTTTTGCCACGGTGAGAAGACATATCTCCGTGAAACTTGCTGGAGCTTCTAAAAATTCCATATTGATGCTGCCAAAGAAAAGAAAAATAAAGACTATCTGCTTCAACGGCAGATCGAATTATCGCACATTAAACGGTATTAGTTTAAAATTGTATCTTTTTTTTCGTTCCTCTTTTAATTTGAGTTTCCAATGCATTTTGTTTACTACACTGATTTAAATCAATGGCCATAGCACTCCCACATTTGAGAGCCTGCCGCAATAAATTTTTGGGTAGCCCCTTGTTTTAACAAGAACATAATTTCCATGTGGCAGTTTAAATTTCTTTCCGGGCTCTTATGACCACAGTTGCCGAACATGGTGTGACTTGGTACAAATCCGCCACCGACTCGCAAATAAATAAGAAACAGAATTTAATTTTTTCTGCGTTAAAAGGTCGTCATGCCTTTGGACAAACACTATTGTTGTAAAGTAGATTTTTAGCCAGAAATTAAATTTTAATCTGGGTTCAAATTAATTTTTCCCAGACATTATGCATTTAGAATGTTTAATGAAAATTAGGTTTTCATCATTTTCAATAAATTTATGCAATGTAATTATAATTGAAAGGAATAGTGATGAAAAAAAAATCCCGTTAAAATTTTCGTTGAGTCGCCATTGAAGAAAATAAGCCTACCTAAAAAGCAATATTTTTATAATCTGTTCTTGCAGTCCAATATGGTTTTAATCTGTATATATGTATATCATAAATCCAATCAATTCGCTTTGAAGATTCAGCATACAACGCCCGTTGTTAGTTATCAAAAGTTCTTAGTTTTTTTTTTTCTTTTTTTTTTTTTAGTGATACCCATCGTCTTTTTCAGCAGGAGTAATGGAATAAGGTTTGTGTAGGCATACTCGTATTTTTTCATTCAGGCACATTTTTAAGTTCCATTCCGGCAAATTGAGAATTTTCTCCCCCTCCCAAAAATTTAAGCTCGGGGCGCCCCTGTTTTTAACCATGGCTCAAACACATAAAGCCTCAACTCCTTCCCTCCAACGCCTAATGCGCAAGTGTATTATATGTTACGGCCAAAGCCGCGAAGTTGGCCAGGTTCGCGAAATGGCCAATATCGTTTCTAAATGACCGGCCAAAGTCCGATCTTTCCTTGATTTCGGGGCTTTGGCCAGCCAGTTCGCGAACTGGTTTAGAGGCTATCGGCCAAAGTTAGAAAAAAAAGGTAGTGAGACATTTTGTGGGTCATGACTTTTTCACATGTCACATTTTGTGCTTGTTTACCGTAATGCTAATGATTATCACATTATATCTGCCACAGAGCAGGGGTGGATACAGAAATGGTTTTTGTGAGGTGGCCCAGAAAAGTAAAAAGTGCTTCCCCCTACATTTTTATTAAAAAAAATCTCACAAAGTTACTTTAAATTTAAAAAAAAGGGGGGAGGGAGAAAAAAAACATAAAGTCAATTAATCTACTTGAAAGTGCAGAAAGATTACATACGTGTACTAATTTACTTCGAATGTGTGGCGGAAAAAAATTATTTTAACATTTTAAGCCGATCAACTATTAAACCAGTGGTTCCCAGCTTGGAGGCGATTGCTCCTGAAGGGCGATTGGACTCCTCAAAGGGGCGGTAAATTCTTAAAGGGCGATGGGTATTTAGAAGAGAAAAAAAGGTAGAAATAAAACTAGCGAAAAGCGAAATTGTAAACATGTACGAAACCGGTTGTTCAGAGTTGATCGGAGTGTCTTGAGCTAGGTGGCGATGGCGTGTTTTGATGACATTAATTAACGAAGAAATTAATTAAAAACCTTTAATACGTTTTTCGCGCTTTTTGAATTCAAATAGAACTAATTGAACTTAAAATTAAAGTTTAAGAGCTTCCTCCTTGCACCTAGGATGAACCTTAAGAAGTATTTTGTCATTTATTGCTAATTTTATAAATTTTCAAATTGTCAATTTGTTTGAATTCAAATCTTTAGTTTCAACGATTTTAGTTAGAGTAGAAAAGAAAATAATATTTCTTGAAAAATGTACTTTTGTTTTTTGAAAAGTACGTCGAAAATTTTAGATGTTTCCCTTCAAATGCTTCAGTTATATTTCAGTTCACTTTGTGAAAGGAAAAAAGCACAAAGGTATTTTTATTTCTTTATTAATATTTTTAGTTTAAAAGTGATTGGTTATAATTTCTTTATTGAGTACATTTTACTTCAAATTAAAGTTAGGTACTTATATTTTCAACAATATCGATGTTCACTTGGGTCAACTTATTGTTTTTAGAGGAAGGGGGGGGGGCGATAGGTGTCAGTCAGCATCTTTAAGGGGCGATGAGCTCAAAAGGTTGGGAAACACTATTACAAATTATATCAAATTATTCAATATTATTTAACCTAATTCAAAAATGATGTACGGTATTACTTAGAAACAACTGTCAGTATGATTTAAAACAAAAAATTATCAAAACGAAATCGTCATTTTTTTCCAACGCAGATGAATTAATGAATGAATCGTGATATATATTATGCACCATTGATTTCGTAAACCCTGTGTTTTATGTATTCTTTTACCCTGTTTAACCCCCGATTGCTATATTATTCCCATAGCAAACCAAAGTGATGTTATTCAAATATGCTGTGCATGAGCTTTTTTTAAAGACAAAGTTCAAAATTTTTTACGAATGTTATGGAGAAATTAAAAAGCAATTGAACATTAAATAAAAAGTAAAATTATTTTTATGCCTTTGGGAGCCCCCCCCCCCCCCTAAAATCCACTACTGCCACAGAGTAGTTTTTGGAACGAATCCGCACTCTTAGGCACCTAGAATCCTCCATCGGAAAAAAGGCCAAGGTGGGTAGTAGCATGAAGATCTCACAATACCAGAAGACTCATGGTCAAGGGGCGTAGGAACCGGGGGAGCTGGGGGAGCTTGGGCTCCCCCTGGAATATTTCAGACCGGCTCAGCTCCCCCGGAAAAATTCCCTTACTAAAACTTTTTGTAGTATATTTTTGGTGCAGAACAAAAGAAAAATTATTTGTGACGCTCTAACAGCATCTATTTAACTTTTAGTGCTTAAAGTGCACAATTTGAATGTTTTTCTTTAATACCACTTTTAATCCGTATTACATGGATTTTAACTATTGTAACTTCTTTTACAAGGTGCATTGGATGGGAAGATAAAGACAAGATAATTATTTTCAGTTCTGGTAGAAGTGCATTTTTCAAAAAACTTTTTTTCTAAAATCAAAGTTTCAGTTACGTCTTTATGATTTACATTTCCAAGAATTTCTAGAGGAGAGTCCCGAACCTCCATTGCTTTCAAAATCATTAAAAATCGCTTAAAAGTGCTTTTTTAAGTTTACAGGTTTGAAAAATTTGACAAATATGATTTTGTTAACCCAGTTCCTGCCCCTAATGAAACCAAAGATTGCTTAAAATTTGCTTTAAAGACTGAAATTGCTAAAATTTGATTTAAAAAAAATTACAGCCTCTAAAGTCGTCAAAAATCGTCGAAAGTCATTTTTAAAACGAACCACTTGGGAGTTTTTCCGGGAAAAAAGTTCGAGACTTCCTATTTCTGAGCAAAGCATCTAAAACTAAATTCATATAAATTTCGTAAAAGTATATTTAAACTTGTCTTCTGTCAAAACAGTAATATTTTAAAATTTCTATTATTCACAAAATTTTTCTGTCTGAACATTTATGAATTTATAATTGAGTTTGAGTGTAAAGTGTGACTATGTGTGTCTTGCCCCCCCCCCTCCCCCAGAAAGCGCCAAGCTCTGTCGCTGCACCGGGCTCCCCCTGTTTTTACCAGGGCTGCGGAGTCGGAGTCGGAGTCGAAGAGTCGGAGTCGGATTGATTTTGGACCAAAGGAGTCGGAGTCGGAGTCGCGGAAAAACATGTTGACTTCGACTCCGACTCCGACCACCTCCGATTTGGATGAAATTTTATGGAGGTGAAAACATATCTTTGAAACTAACAGATACAAATTTTCAGCGTCCAATATCCAAATCCTAAGCATCTAGGATCAATAAAAAGGGCCTCAAAATGGCGGGTCTGCTTTGTGAAACGAATTGCTATGTTTGGGCTTGAACAAGTGAATAAAAAATATTTGCAGCAAAAATGCAATGTGTTAAAATAAAGTCTGGCTATTTAACAAGAAAAGGATTAGTTTTGTACGGAGTCAAATGCCAAGAGCGGCACTTGTCTTTTGCTCTGGAGAAAATGAACTTTTTGGGAGGTCACAGTGACCTCCGAGAATTGAGGTAAATGTGGTGAAATTAGCTGCGAGAATTCTTGAGAAAATTGAACTTTTTGAGAGGTCACAATGACCTCCCATGACCTCCAACTGGGATACCGCAGCTTGCTACCCCCCCCCCTAAAGTGAGTCCTGCCTACGACCATGAATAAAAATGTAACTTTTAACAAGAAGTTCTGTCAAGAACTAAACGAGCCTACTTTCCCGTACATCGACATCGGCATTCTAGCATCTGATCATTATTCTCTTGATTATCTAAGACTAAAAAGTATGTCAAACATACCTTTTTAGCACTTGAAGCTGATTTCTAAAAGCAAAATATACCCCTCTCATCAGATGAAATAGACACATAAAAAGTAAATAAATGAATAAATAAAGTTTTGTCGCACCTTTTAAAGAATGTAACTGTTACAGTTCTTCCGTAGAAAAATTCCTCAATTGTTTTCAAAAAAAAAAAATATTAAAAGTACAAAGTACATCAAAACACATTTTATCAAAGAAAGAAAAAAAAAAGAAAAAAAAACTCGTCCGTTGATAAAATGTCTCGAATTTGACTCCCGTTGATAAAATGTCTCGAATTTCACTTTTAATCCGTTGCCAGTTGTTAAATATAAATAAAGAATAAAATGCTCTCGTGAATGAAACATTTTTGTTACAAAAAAAATCGTCTGCCAAAAATAATAATAATAATAATAATAAATTCAATAAAACAAATGAATAAATAAACAAAAAATCGTCTGCACAGTCAGTCATTTTTTTTTTCGGACTGTTAACTCAAAAGTTATTAGGGGTGACAGCTTGCTTGAGCGGTTCAATGTTGAACGAAAAATTGTTCAAATCGGAAATGTAAATACGGGAATGAAGTATCCTTGAAAAGTTCTTTCCAACAAAAAAAAGTTTGTTCAAATCGGACTGTTCATTAAAAAGTTAGTATCGCGGGACCGGTTGTTTGAACGGCTCAAATTTGAACCAAAAATTGTTCAAATCAAAAAATCAAATATGGGAATGAGCTGTACTCGCCGAGATCTTTCCAACAAAAAAAAGTTTGTCCAAATCGGACTGTTCATTCAAAAGTTATTAGGGGGGGACAGACAGACCGACCGACCGACCGACCGACCGACACACAAATTCCCCATCTCAATACCCTACTTTCAAATTTTTAATTTTTCGATATTCATTTTACCTTTTTATTTTTTTCACTTGGCGATATTTATTTTTGACTTGGCGATATTTTTTAACTTGGCGATATTTTTTGGACTTGGCGATATTTTTTAGATGCATTAAGCTACTTTTAATACTTTTTTCGTCTTTCTTTTATTTTTAACGGGAAAGTAGGCTAAAAATGGACTTAATATTTCAACCTTTGTTTATGGTTTTCCCTCTTCACATTTCAGTAAAAAAAAATCAATAATAGAAAAAAAGCAGGAGTCGGGAGTCGGAGTCGGAGTCGAAAGTTTTAAAATCCCGGAGTTGGAGTCGGAGTCGGCAATTTTTCCTCCGACTCCGCAGCCCTGGTTTTTACAAAGTTCCTACGCCACTGTCATGCTCTCTTATGAAAATTTCCTCTCCCTTGGAGAAAACAAACTAACAGACAAAAATATAATCACATTATCTACTGAATTAGTTTATTACAGAAAATTATGAGTATCATCATTTGATACAAGACGAACTGTTATGGCACTTCGAATATTGTACAAGAGTTGGTTATTTTTACATCTGCAGCGATTTGTTGAGAACTTGGTAGAGCAACTGCATCGAACAGCAAGCACATCGCACATTGGCCAGGGAGTTCCGGCCGCTTTGCGAAGTGGCCGGCCAAAGTCGCATATACGCAATTCATTTCCAGTACATCGGACATTGGCCACACGCCCCGGCCAATGCGCGAAGTGGCCGGACTTCGGGCTTTGGCCGTAACATATACATACTTAGGGAAAACGAAATGTAAAAGGATGAATTATTACTATAGTATTAAAAAAATTAAAAAACATCCAGTACAAAATTTTAAAACTGAAGAAGTAAAGTTTTCCGTTGAAAACTCTAAAGCAAAAAATGTACTTCTTGGTTATTGTACTAGATACTTATCATATATTAGGATGTAATGAAAGAAATCAGCATTTGACGAACGAGAAAAATATGATTGTAAAAAGTGAAATAATTAAAGTTCAGTGTAAGAATTTATATGAATGGTAACGTCAGAGGCAGCCAAGAATGGTTAACAGTTTAACCGATTTTTTTTTCTTTTTTACCATAATCTGGTCAAAAACAAGAATATTTCTCATGATAAACTTTGTACTCATATAGCTTTGTACGAATTCGAATGAACAGTCAAAATTTCTATATTTTATTTCAGTTACAGTTGAGCCCGCTTATTAGAATATCGGTTAAAAGAATATCCTGCTTAATATAACACATTTTCAATGTACCAAACCAATGCAATGCTTTATTTTTATCCCGGATAATAGAATATCCCGCTTATTAGAACATTTTTCGAAGAAAAAGTTCTATTCCATTAAGCGGGCTCGACTGTATTAATTTACGATATTTTTCAATTGTTGTGAAAATAAGACATTTTTACTTAAAGTTGGCTTTTTTCTGTAGAACTAATAAAACTGCTAAGAATGTTTTACAGGGAAGATAAATGCTGGAAAGGAGTGTATTTCTAAAGCCATTTTTTCGTTTTTACATCACTAGAGATGTTCAGTAATATACTTTCAAAACTTTTAGACCCATATTGACAAATTTTAAATTTACTGCCTGCTCCGATATTCGAAGTGCATTTTGTTAAAAGCCACCCGCTTTCACAGATTCTTCTTATTTTATCAGAAAAAATAAATAAATAAATAAAATAAATAAATAAATAAATTGAAAAAAAAAAAAAAAAAAAACATCGCTCGTGGCGGAGGGGAGGGGGGACTTTCTTTTTTTTTAACTTTGCGTTATACTGAAGTCTGTCTGAGCTGCAAGCACTTACTTCAAATACCATTACGACATTTAGAACTTGCCCTACTAGGTGACGTTAAGGTGGCCTGTGTCGTAGATATCGAGCACGGTGTTTTGGTGAAGTCTGAGCTTTTAAGAATTCTAGCATCCAGTTGACTGGTTATTCTTCTCAGCATTTTGATGTTTGAAACGAGTACACAAAGTATAGATGACTGGCAATGTTTTTTCTGGAAAATGTTCGAAACCTATACTTCCTTTAAAGTCTGGCGCTCCATTAGCGGAAAACGAACGTTTTATTTTCTACGGACCAGCAATATTAGGAATTTTAAATGAATATTTAACCTTTGTGGTATGTAGATGAATCTCCATCAGTCACACACAATATCGATGACGGGCAATGTTTTTTTTTTTTTTTTTCTAGAAAATGTTTGAAACCCTATACTTCATTTAAGTCTGGAGCTCTAAGAGCGAAAAACGAAACTTGGCCATTTTATTTTCTACAGCCCAGCGATATTAAGAATTTTAAATGAATATTTTTCCTTTGTGGTGTGTTAATGAACCTCCATCAGTCACTCACAATATGAATGACGGGCAATGCTTTTACGAGAAAATATTCGAAATCTTATACTTCATTTAAGTCTGGAGCTACAAGAACGAAAAACGAAACTTTGCCATTTTGTTTTCTACAGACCAAACGATATGAGGATTTTTCTAAGGAATTTTCTCTTTTGTGGAGTGTAGATGAATCTCCATCAGTCACACACCTATATAGGTGGGGATTCTGAGTGTCCGGCTTTGTTTTTGCGAGGCGCTTTCGCTCCCTCAAAAAAGAAGAGATTGCTTTTGTCTGGGAGCGAGGTGAACGATCGCTTTCGGGCGTGTGAAAAAAAAGCTGATCTCCAATCGCCATTCATCTCCCGATTGGCAGACGGAGCAAAACAATCCGATCGGGATCGATATCGAAAGGGGCCGCCTTTTCACGGGCCCTTTTGTGATGCCCTTTCGGAGGTGCGATGAACCGACGGCCATTGTGGCTCACATCTCTCTTCAGATAGGATCCGTCTGCAAACAAAGATTGGGGAGTTGGAGGTGCGCACACGCCTAATGAGGGCACACCGATGAGCTTCAGGTCATGAGTGGAGTTTCTCCTTCGTACACAGACGGATCATCTTTTCTGAGAGATGAAGTGCTGTTGAAAAAAAATATACAGTAAGCTCTCAATTATTCGCGAAATAGGTTGGACGGTAGCCATGGATAAGCGAATACCGCGGATAATCGAACAATAGTTAAAATCAACTCTAATGTATGCAATAGCTAAAAATAGTCAATAACACAACACATAAATTTAAATTACAACTAAAAATGGTAACATCAAATGCAAAAGATTTCTTTGAAAGCTAAAAACGACCAATAACGCAGTCGCTTTTTTTCTCTGCATTTATTAAATCATCAAAGTAAAAAAATGAAAACAAAAGTGTGGTTATCAGTGTGTGGAAACACTGATAATCCGACCGTGAATAATCGGGATGCTTACTTTATAGATCACCTTTGCAAATCAATGTTTTCCCAGAGAGGGGTAGAAACCGTACCGTATTCTTTCTTTAAAATTGATAGTAATGAAATTCTTGTTCTGGTTTCGTTTTATGTTTTAAAGTAAAATTCTCAAAATTTTTGAAAATTGGTTTTGGAGGCTGTCCATAAACGATGTCATTTTGACACCCTTCCACCGTGTCACAAAGTGTCATACTTTACCTTACCCCATCCACTTGTTACATTACAAATTATAATTCCAACATTCATGAGCGTTGGAATTATAATTTGTAATTATAGCACTAAGGTATCTATTTTTCTTCACTTATTACATGTCAGGATATTTTCCATAAGCACAATCACATAAAAAATACGTTATATCACCCTTTCTTGTCACCCCTCTCTCCCCTTGTCACAAACTGTCATAATTGTACTAACCCCCTCCCCCTCAAAGCGGGACATCATTTGCGAGCAGCCCCTTTGTTAAATTTGTTTTCAAAAAAAGTTTATTCCATGTGGACGCGGGATGATAGGGAATAAACATTTGTGGTTATCTCCTATCTTTTGTCGGACCTATGATAGAAATTTTACTTACTTAGTAAATATAGTTTGTTGCAAAGCCATGTTGTGCTCTTTGCCAAATTTTGAAATTTGTTAAAAGCAATTATGTGAGAATAGAAACAGTAATAATTTATAACTTATGGTGCTTTAAAGAAATAACTTTGAAGAAATGATGTCATACTAGAAGAAGAATACTTTGAAGTTCAAAAGTAGGTTATTGAAGTAACCAAAAAAGTAAATTCTTGCAACCCTAAGTCAGATACTCTTCGTTTAGTCATCGACTGTGAGTGCCTCGAGTGAGGAGATTTCTCTTTTTCAGTTGCTGAACTCGCGTTGTTTAGTACACTCTGGTTATCCATGGTTCATGTGCAAACAAAGGTATGTGTAATAGGGTGGGGCGAAAAATAAAAAGTTTTTCAGATCAACTTCTAATAGTTGCCAAAAGTTGTCTTTGGTGATAGTTAGCTTTTGTGCAAAATTTGAGAAAACTCCGTTAATATCTTCAGGGGGCGCTGCGATCGCAAAGTTTTATCATAGCTTTTATCGGGATTTTATGGTTAAAATATGAAAAACAATGCCGTTAACTAATCTCATTGCATTTTTTTACTCCTAAGATAGATTCAAACATTCAAAGCATACGAAATAACTCACAAAAAATTAATTTATATGATATATTTATATTTCAAGCATTTAAAAAGAAACAATAACGTGAAAAAAAGTGATTTTTTTAAATATAAATATAACATATAAAATAATGTTTGTGAGTCATTTCATATGCTTTTAATGCATGAAAACATCTTTTGAGTAAAAAAAAACGCAAAGAGACTAGCTAAAGGCATTCTTGTTGATATTTTAACCATAAAATCCATAACAAAGCTATAATAAAAATTTGCGATCGCAGCGCCCCCTGAAGATATTAGCCGATTTTTCTCAAATTTTGCACAAAAGCTAACTTTCACCAAAGACAACTTTTGGCAACTATTAGAAGTTGATCTGAAAAACTTTTTATTTTTCGCCCCACCCTAATGTGTAAGGTATTTAAGACGTTGTTCATCGATGAGAAACTTGATATTACGAATTCGAGATGGATACTGGTGTTATCATAAAGATATGTGAATTAAATCATGTTCTGTATAACCTCATCAAGTCAACAAAAAGTTCAACAAAATTGTAAACTTTCTGGCTGTTTGCCACCAAGCTGCACGTGCGCATAAACATATTTGAAATGGAAAGGAAGGCCGGCTTGGTCGAACTCTTTGAAACCAATTAACCGACCCGATACTCGTGCTGAATGTGCTCCATACATAAATCGAGCTTTTCCGATATGAAATCTTCGTCCGGCCGTCTCTGAAGGTTATCCAGAGGTCAAGGGGGTCCAAGGAGAGCGAGGGTCGCGCTTGGCTGGCCGAGCGTGCCCAAGACTTGATAAGCTGAGGAAAGAATTGATTGAGGGTAGCTCACACCAAATAGCCCCGATCTGCTGCCGGCAAATCTATTTATGTTTCGCTTTTCGCGAATAATGGCAATACAACAAAGAATAACGCTCTTTCAGGTTTTTTCTTTATTTCTTTCTTTCTTTCGAGAGCCAGCGGAACTGAAGAGACAATGAAGGCTTGGACTGCAGGCTCGTCTCCATGGATTAAACGGTTCGAGACAAAAATTAGATTTCCAAAATTACCAAAAATCTATTTTGTGTATCAGATGCAGTATGGCGATTTGTGTAATGATGTTGGATGATTTATCGTGAGGGTCGAATTACACTGTATATCTACAAAAATAAGCGAAAAGCAGAAAAATAAGCAGAAAATGAAAACAGTTTATTGAAACGCAATGAAATTTTCACAGGTTGTTGAACAGAAGAAAAGGCAATGCCTCTCAAAATAAAAGTAAAACAACCATTTGCTTTCAAATGAACAGAGTAAGAAAATAATGACCCTATGTCGTGCTAAAAAAAATACATAATTTCGAACTTTATCATTATGGTGTACAGTGCATTATACAGTGTACAATCTCCTGTACTGGAGATGCAGGCTCATTATCAGAAATTTAGGGAAACAAAAGTAAAGAAATAAAAGAAAAAAAGATGAAGAAATGAACATAAAACAAACGCAACATCCAAAGCAATGACAGAAACAGTAATTTCCGAAGTGAGCATGTTTTTCAATCCACCGAATTAAACGGCCATTTGTAGTTAAACTGTTTTTAACTTCACTGTAACTAGCAGGTGGAAGTTTTGTTACTGTAACCTTGCTTCTTCTCGAGTTACGTGAATTATCCTGTTTGTTGCCTGTTTTTTGAGGTAGAATTAAAATGTTCTCAAAGGGGATTTAGCACATAGATTTGGTAATTTGCCAATAGTGCATAGTTGGTGTGAGCAACCATCACTAGAGTGCCAGGCTTGCAGTTACGCACGATACAATGAATTTTGAGCACCTGAAGACTATAGAGCTATTCTGAACTGCAGTAAAAACTATCCAAAAACATTTTAGGGAATCTCATTTTTTCTAATCAGCGTGTCACCTAATCGCCCAGCCGGCAAGAGTGGGCGTTGGGTAAGAAGACGAAGAGATTTAGTTTCTTTCTATGCATAACTTTTCTATTTTACCTGATGTAAATGTACCAAATAAAAATATTTCTACGGTACGTTGATTTGCAATGTTAAAACTTGAGTCAGTTCTCCAAATTGATTGAAGTAAGAAACGCAGATTTTGTTAACAAAAACAACTGTTATTGAAAAATATAAAAATATATTGAAATTATATTCTAAAGAATAGTAATCAATTGTAATCGAACAAAATTTGTCAACCTCAAATATTTGCCTCCCTAGATAGCTGCCCACTCTGCTAGTTTAAAAATAGGCTCTGGGCTCTGATTCCGAAGTGCATTAATTTAAAGGAAGTGGGTTTAACACTTTCAAAATTAGTTGAATGGTTAAATATAACTCATATTGCCAACGTGGAGCTGTAGTATGTGGAACTGCTATACTACACTGCAAGGTTTCTTGACAAAAGCATCGTAACGTCAGCGTGACGTTAGCCTATGAAAAACGAGCTAGATAAAACGTCACAGCCTACTTGGCGAATTAGAGGAGATCACTAACTGCTTGTGATGAGCTCTTATTTGCTCCGCCCGTAGTGACATTTAGTGTCAAGTTAAGTTGCTGTCTAGTATAACAATAAATATCACTGAGCAACTATGGCGACACGTAAGGAACAACAGTTCAAGAATGATTTCAAACAGCATAACAAGCGATTCTACCTCGTTACCAAACCGACTACAGAACGTACATATCAACCATAAAAAAACTCATTAATCATTACCCGAAGCATACTGTTGAAAATAAACTTCATGTGAAATTGAATTCAAAAAAAAAAGGACCTGTAGTTTTCACCAAAGGTCAGTCGTTGAAAAGAAACAATTGAAGTGATAAACGAAATAAAAAGATATCATCAAATGCTGTTAATTGTTTAAGAAAAGTTTAAAATTATCAACAAAAGTGACTACTAAAGGATGTATCATATTTCAAAATGTAATAGTTCCAACATTGAGAAAAACTACCAAACGGAATCATTGAATAAATATTATAGATGCAGGAAAAAATGATATCTTTCAAATAACCCATAATGAGAAAGACGCCCTGTAAAAAGGTTCTCATTGAGAAAGAAACTGATTGTGCATGACAGATAACAAATTTTCCCAGTGTACTGAACGTCAAGTTAAGAAATAGCCCTAATCTCAAATCGGACAATGAGAATTATGTCCTCAAGAATGTCTTAGCTACCCATCTACGAGATCTTAATCCACGATTGAAATGTTCTAACCGAGTTCGATAAACAACGATCAAGGCCATTTTCTGAAAGCTTGCTGCCAACGTTTTGCAACGTTATAATTTATTTGCAAATTTGAACTGGAGTGCTTATGACATGAGCTGGTACAGATAGTTTTCTTATGATAAAGCAATTGGTTTGAGTAATGAACGTAACAGCATTAACATTGAAACCTTTGCTTATAAGAGATTGATCAACAAAATACTACGTAAAACTCTTCCAAATGCAATTGTAAAGCTTTCATGTGTGAAAAATTAACTTCAGTACTAGGCTCCCGATAAATTCAAAGTGGCAAAAGCTGGTGCCCACTTACAAAAAAATTTTGCACATCTTCAAAGTAGTGGTTTCAATAAAATGGAAGAATAAAGAAAATTTGCTTAATTTTGGTACCCTTAAAATCATGGAGACTAGGTCTGCAGACCCACAGTACCGTGTGTTAATCAGAGCCTATTCAGTATCTCGAGTTAATAAAATATGAATAGACTAAGGGACTTTTATTATAACAAGTGCAAGTAACGCTGATCGACATGAGAATTTCTGGTGAAAGAAACTTAAATAGAGCACACTATTCCAAGACTTAGTTTTAGAAATCGGTTCTATTAACCTATAGAATCCAGAACAAGATTGAGTCTTTTATTATCCCATAACAGTGTATGCGTGTGTACTGAAAAGGGAGCTTATTTCCGACATTTAAAAAGTGGATACTGAAAAATGGAACGGAAGTAACTGCTGAGTATACGATTTTGAGAGTTCAATCTTCTAAGAGCATATCGTTTAAGTTTTGTAAAAATTGCAATTTAATTGCAAATTTGCAATGAAATTGCAGACAAGTTGTTTCAGGCTTTTCCACTTTTTCGAAAAAGTGGGAGCTCCTTTTTCAATGTCGAAACACGTGCTTGCAATTCACTAACAACTTTTTACATTTATTACGTTATTTTTCCAACAGCTTTACACTCCTTCAAACAAATTTTAGCCACAAATTCGACGAACTTCCGGCTCCCATCAAACCATCTGTTTCGAATGCTGCTGCGCACGTTCCTTCAGACAGTTGACTTTGGAAAGGGCCCATTACTTTTTAATCACTAGGAGCTGAAATTAAAAAATCACAATCCTAAGCGGAAAAACGTTATTGTTCGTGGAAGCAGAGATTTTAAGAAACGGTTCTTCTCTGCGAGGGAAGCAAATTTCCAATGGAAAATAACGTGAGATTTGTTTAAATTGTGTTGGATATTAGAATCGAGTCGTTGAATAATGAAGTTAGTTCAGAGCCTTCGATCCTTCTGCAGCAAGAATATATGTACATAGTTTCCGTTTAAGATTGTCCAAATAGCTTACAGGTTTTCAAGCTAATCTTAGCCACATATTCGACGAGCCATCAAGCCGACAATGAATCTATCTGCTTCGAATTAAATTGCACACACACGTCCTCAGACGGCACACTTAGGAAGGGGTCTATTTATTTCAAGTTGGAATTAAAATTTAAAAAAGCGTTATTGTTCGTGGAAGCAGATATTTTGAAAAATGGTTCTTCTCGACAAAGGGAACACATTTTCATTAGAAAAGACATTAAAAACGTGGAAATAGTTGAAATTGTGTAGAATGTTGGGACAAAGTTGTTGAACATTGAATTTAGTTTACAACCTTCGGTTCTCCAATGGCATACAGTGTGCGTTTTTCCGAAATTGTCTAAATATCTAACACTTTCAAACCAAAAATAGCCACAAATGCCTCAAAACTTCGACTCCTTTCAAACCAACAATGACTCTATCTGTTTCGAGCTCAAATGCATACGTTCCCTCAAACTCAGACGTCAGACTTCGAAATGGTTTACTTTGAAGTCTGGAGCTTAAATTTAAAACAACGAAAAGCGTCATTGTTCGTGGAAACAGAAATTTTGAGAACTGCTCTTCGGGGAAGGAAGCAAATTTCCATTGGAAAAACAGTAAAAACGTACATTAACTGGCTACTTATATTTTTGAATGGCACTAACTTCACCTCATAGAATTGACCATCATGTTCCACAAGAACCCTCTCTCCTGCTGCAGCCTTCAATTTCAGAACACATTTTGCTAAATTAGACTTCAAAAAACTGTTTTGAACTTTTGGTGATTCAGAAAATCACTGCCAAAAAAGTGTTGCTGCTAATTACCTGCTCCAGCTTCTGATTTATTAAAAAAATATTACTCAAATATAACTATTAATAATATAGCTTCAAACTCGGGGGGAGAAGCTAAAATATTTTCACATTTCTTGAAGTGTAGTATGTAAAAACTTTTTTGCACAAAAAAAGATATACATACAATCGATCGTGATTTGGATTTTCTTCACTAATATTGAAGTTCTCCGAATCTTTAGGAAAATAATGTGGCTATTTCTAAATCTGGTGTAGGCTATTATGAAGCTTTTGTGGTAATTTCACAGGAAAATATTGTACTGTAATTTGCTACATCAAAAACATATGTTTCAATTCCGCAAATTTGCTTTCTCATTTCTATACATTGTTTCACAAATAAATTCATCTGCTTCTAGGAGTATTGCAGAAGTTTTTTAGCGTCTTATCTCTTCAGAATTATCATTTTTCCAAGCAGTTTTGATATCTTTCCAGCCTGGTGCACGTCTCCTAAGATCATATAGGGTCCAAAATTACTTAACCATGTTCTGTTTTCATTGACAAACACTTTAATTTAACTGCCATACACGGAGAGTTAGGAGTACTTGTTTGTCCAGTTTCAATTAAAAAAGAAAAAAAGGGCAGGTGCTATTTAAAACCGGGCTCTTTTGTGTTCTACATTTTCTTGTATTTCTTTTCCTATTTTTTTTTTAAACTTGATTCTAAACTTACTTTGAACTTAGCTAGATAATCACTTTACAAAAATTTATTTTTTCTCTTTTTTTCTCTGCTCATTTTATCATACACTGTTTTTGATTTACTAATCTTCATATTTTCCGTCATTTTAAATTTCTCTCACCTAATATGTTGCCTTTTTGCAGCAGTTAGTGCCATTTGTATAGTTTATTTAAAGTGAATTCGTTTGAACTGTTGAATATTGAATTTTAGAGCCCTCAATCCTCTGATAGCATACAGATCCGTTTTTCCAAAGTTGTCCAAATAGCTTAAAGGTTTTCAAAAGAATCTTAGACATTCAACGGACCTTCAAATCGACATTGAATCCATTTGTTTCGAATTCAGTTCCCTCAGACGGCAGACTTCGGAACGGGCTCATTTACTTCGAAGTCGCTCGAAGCTTAAAATTAAAAAAAAGCACAATCCTAAATGGAAAAGCGTTTATTGTTCGTGGAAGCAGAGATTTTGAGAAACGGTTCTCCTCTGCGAAGGGAACCGAATTTCCATTGGAAAAGCACTAAAAACGTCAAATTGGTTTGAACTGTGTTGTGAATATTGAATTTAGTTTAGAGCCCTAACATATAGATTCCGTTTTGTCAAACTGTTCCCAAACGAATTTTAAGCCCCTCGGAGAACCTTCAAATCGCCATTGAATCCATCTGTTTCGAATTGAACTATACACGTTCCCTCTCAGACGGCAGACTTCAGAACGGGCTCATTTATATCGAAGTCGCTAAATTAAAAAAAAGGCACAATCCTAAACGGAAAAGCGTTATTGTTCGTGGAAGCAGAGATTTTGAGAAACGGTTCTCCTCGTTAGGGATTCGGTTTCGGTGGATGTCACGCGATGCCGTGCGGCCACTGTGTTTGGACGCACGAGACGGGGCTCCAAAAGGGGCCGGCACACATTCTGTCAGCTGGCTATCTGGAAGAAAGTAAAGGTGGTGGCCTTTCTCGCCCCTCAAATTAGGTCCTCCGCTGTCGAAGGCGACAAATCCCAACTGTAATTGAATTGGCTTATTGGGGCCCAAAAAGTTTCGTTTTCAGCCATTCATTGAGTAGCACTGGGGAACTGTTCGTGGGCTGAGTACTAAAATTACGTAACTACAAATTTGGCAAAGTAAAATTTCATTCGGAGAAGACATAAATGCTTCCAATTGAGTAAAAGTTAGAAATGGCTGTTTCATACAGCATTTCAACCAAGCCTTTCCATTCTCCAAAATTGTGGGGGTTTTTTAGTTTTCCTTGAAGCAATATAAAATAATAAAGACAATGAAAAGAAGAGGGAAAAAAGTTATAGTTGTAGTTGTAGAATTTGTATCATAATTCTTACACAACCCCACATACTTGAACACAATTTCTGTTGAATTCTATTTTTGAATTGCTTTTGATTAAAATATGCATGTGCATTTCAAAATTAGTTAGTTTTCTTCTACTACACCAGGTTTTTTTCTCTCTACATCTTATGTGACTCAGACTACTTTCCGCGGGAGAGCTAATACGTATTTTGATTATGTTCTTTTTGTCTTAAGTGAGAATTTAATGTTTTTCTAATAACATGCTTTTTACTGAAATGCTACTTTTAAGGGAAATGGAGAGGGGTTTTTATTTCCTTCTAGTCGTAACGCGCATTTTAGTCCGGTTCTTCCTAGGTGGCGCTTCAAATCTTCGCGAAACAACTGAGATTGCGATTCAATCTTAGGTAGTCGACAAGCGGCAGCGAGGAGGGTGCTCACTTCCATAGTTTTCTAAAATATCATAATTAAAATTAATGCAAAATTTTTCGGCGCGAATTCTTGAGGCGAATAATTAAATTTTCTGTATGAGGAAGGTATAAAATAATTCTGTGTTCTTCGCAGGTACATACAAAAAGGTATTGTTTTTATTGTTGTACGGGGTGGTTATAAATTAACGTGAGGTGTTTGGAACCCTCTAGCGCGTGAAGTACTGGGGGAAGCATTGCCAAATTTCATGGGCACAGATATTAGACCATGGGATTTTGATTTCTGAAAAAAAAAAAAAAAAAGCTTAAAAATCGTCACCAGGGGAAATTTTGGCCCTGCAAAAGTGTATGCCCTGATTATCGAAGAATTAAATGCTACTGACAAATTGTGCATCCATTTTATTCGCAAAAATGGCTTTTTTATCACAAATGTGGCTCAATATGGATCACCATTGTGAAGTTGCAAGAACTGCATACGATGCACATTTTCCACGGCAGCTCCGTAACATGTCACATTTGATTTCTCTGACTTTTAAAGTTCTGATCTTTTTTAAACTTGCGATATCAGAAATATTTCTTTGATTCACAACACTTTTCAGTGCACAGCATTGACATTTTCATTTCGCTGGTAATACGGCTTCACTAACAAAGCCCGATCCAGCAAGGTAAGAGCCATTCAAAGGCAACTGGGCTCAGAATGATGATAATTCTCTCAGTCAGTCATTTTATACTGCTGATCGCTAAATGTAACGCGATTATGTAAATTATTGCATTCTATTTGCTAATTGCACCTCTATTTTCTTCGCGGTGCCTTTTTTAACAGGAAATTCTAAGGTGATCATATTAAACCTCATTTGCAAATAAAAATCATTTTTTCTCAGCGAAACTGATTTGTACAGCATTTTTTCAAATTTAATTTGCAATATTAACAGTTGTACACTCTTACAGCTGCCAAATTTTCCCCTGGTGGTGATTTTTTGAACATTTTTTTTTTTTTTTAGAAATTGAAATCCAATGTCAGGGATCCCTGATAGAGATTTTTCTGTTTATTACTATCAAGCTAATTTTTCGTGAGTAGCTTCATTTTAATGAGACGCCCAACTTTTCCTCTTACAACAATTCTCGATTGTGGTAGCTAACAGGGGTAGAAGGGATCAAATGTGTCGATTCTATGAGTCCCAAAAACTTATCACTAACAGTGACTTTTTTAATTAAATCTGAAGATAATTATTAACATTGTTGAAAAACATATTTGTCCTACAAGGTGTATGGTTTGATCAAAGAGTCCCCCTCCTCCCAACATGTATCGATTACGAGGTCATCAAAAGTAATTACTAACAACCCAAGTTTTTTTCTACTGCTTACTTAATATGTATATAATATAACAGTTACATTGTCCTACGAATTGTGTGGTACGTTATCCCGGTCCTACGATCTAAAAATGTAGTACAGATGCCTAATGAAAAAGTAATTACTATCAAGCTGAAACTTCTTGAATAGCTTCGTTTTAATGAGACGCCCAACTTTTCCTCTTATAACAATTCTCGTTTGTGGTAGCTAACAGGGGTAGAAGGGATCAAATGTGTCGATTCTATGAGTCCCAAAAACTTATCACTAACAGTGACTTTTTTAATTAAATTTAAGATAATTATTAACATTGTTGAAAAACATATTTGTCCTACAAGGTGTATGGTTTGGTCAAAGAGTCCCCCTCCTCCCAACATGTATCGATTACGAGGTCATCAAAGTGATTACTAACCGGCTGAGTTTTTTCCTATTTCTTAGTTAATATGTATATAATTTAAAAGTCAGATTGTCCTACAAATTGCATGGTACGTTATCTCGGTCCTACGTTCTAAAAATATAGTACCCTGATGAAAAACTAATCAGCACCAAGCGGAATCTTCTTAATTTGCGCCGTTTCGATGAGACACCCGACAATTTCATAAACGAAATTCTGGATTGTGGTAGCTAACAGGGGTAGCAGGGGTAAAATATGTCGATTTAATGGTTCTCAAAAATTTAACACAAACTCTTGATTTTTTATTAAATATTAAGGAAATTATTCACATAAGTGGAAAAAATATTCTTCCTACAAAATGTATGGTTTGAGCAAATAGTCCCCCTCCTCCCAGCATGTATGGATTACGAAATCTTCAAGAATCATTAAAAATTACCTGATTTTTAAATTTTTGCTTAGTTAATATTTGATTTAACAGTAACATTGTCCTTCAAATTTCGTGGTACGTTATTGTGATACTTCATTTGAACACACATTTTAAATGAATACAAGTACAAATAAATTTACTTTGCACAATTTGGTATTATAGCTGAGCCTTTCCAGTACGCATGCCCAGAGAATATTCTTCGTAAATATTGACCATAACCGTGCAAAAAAAGTTTCATTCGACCGCGTGTTTTTCTTCTTACAACAAATGTCAAGATTTTTTTTTAATGCTCCAAAATAATAATGGAGTGCCTTTTATGTAATTTGTTTTGCAAAAATCCTACATTTCGACGGCCATAGTTTTACGGGAAATGACTACAATCCTGCTTTCTTTCGTAAAGGAAAAAGGAGACCTTTCAGCATTTTAAAGAAAAATAAAAAAATTCAAGATGCTTTTATTCAACTCCTGCGAAGTGAACATACATCATTTACAGCATCGAATGAGTTAGTTCGAAGTATTGCAGAGTACGTATGTAGAGTATATTCATTAAAAATGAAAAATGACATCAACAAAGCTAGATACGAATTGTTTGAAAAGGGCTATAAAGCGAAAAATGAAAAAGAAGAAATTTTTTTAAAGAAAATCGTAGGATATGATCCTTTGAGTTTGCCGCCTACAAAGCAAGAACTACTGCAACAAATTAAGCGAACTCTATTTATATGTAACGTATGGTGCAATGCACACATGCGGTGCCCCACAAAAAAGTTGCCGGAAAATTATAGATGGACGATAATTGACGGCAAATACGAATACTATTGGTTTGATGGTCCCCAAAGTCCATGCTTTGAAGAACTATCTTCTGACTCACAAGGTTCCCTATTAATACTATTTTTATTTTTATTCGTTTATTAATTAATTAATGGGCAATTTCTTTATTTTTTAAATGTTATTACAGAGTCAGATATCACTAATGACGAAAATGAAGAAGATGAAGATGAAAGTGAGATTAGTGAAGAAGATGATGATTTATCTGAAGAATCTGATGAAGATTAATTGTTTTTTATGAATGCAAAGAAAATACACAAAAAAATTAACTGGAAAATAAAATTAGTAAAACTAAAACAGATGCTTTTACTTATTCCAAAGAGAAAGCGAAATTTACAATTCGTGTCGGACTCGTGATACCTACCTGTTTTCTTGTAGGACAATGGTTTATCTGGATAGAGAATACACTAACCTATAATGTAATATTTTTGTCCTACAGTTAGTAATAAAAAAAGTGGTCTCGTGGTTCTAACAATTTCTGATCGTAGGACTGGGATAACGTACCACACAATTTGTAGGACAATGTGACTGTTAAACTATATACATATTAACTAAGCAGTAGAAAAAAACTTGGGTTGTTAGTAATTACTTTTGATGACCTCGTAATCGATACATGTTGGAAGGAGGGGGACTCTTTGATCAAACCATACACCTTGTAGGACAAATATGTTTTTCAACAATGTTAATAATTATCTTCAGATTTAATTAGAAAAGTCACAGTTAGTGATAAGTTTTTGAGACTCATAGAATCGACACATTTGATCCCTGCTACCCCTGTTAGCTACCACAATCGAGAATTGTTGTAAGAGGAAAAGTTGGGCGTCTCGTTAAAATGAAGCTACTCACGAAAAATTAGCTTGATAGTAATAAACACCCTGGTCTAATATGTGTACCCCTGAAATTTGACAGTGTTTCTCCCAGTATTTCGAGCGCTAGAGGGCTCCAAACACCTCACGTTAATTTATAACCACCCTGTATATGCAATGTATTTAACTGCTGTTTCCTATGGAATACATATGCACATTTTGTTTTTGTCCCATAATTAAAAACATCTGATATTTAATACATTAAAGATTTTTAAAATTGAAATCCTAAAAACTGCTGTGTGTTCGTGGCTTGCACTGAGTCAAAGAGCTATGTATCATTTTTTTTTTATAGACAAGAGGTTCCTGAATTTTCATGCATGTAAATATTCTACCAGAAATGTCTTACTGCACCCCTCATTTTTGAAAATATGTGATTGTAATCGTAAAATTCAGAAAACGTGTAAAAGTATTTATAAATTGTATTGTTTCAAAATCTTCGTTTAAAATTAAGTTGGTTTAAAATAAAAGATTTTGAAGTGTATTTAGAATGGATATTTTGGACTTTTGTTACAAGACTTACCTTTATGTAGTTTCTCTAATTCTACTAATAGAAGTTGAAAACAACTTAAATAGTTGTAAAATGACTTACCTCTCTCACCTTAGTGGCATTTACGGCGAGTTCCCTCTAAATCTCTTTCAAAATTACACGACTGTGCCAAGATGACGTTTTTTTATTCATCGCATCTGAAGTAGTTATGCTTACAGTTACACCATAAGATACGTAACGTTGGATATTAAGGGGTATTTATAAAGTTATGCACCGATAAAGAAAATATTTTTTAAATAAAAGGGTCTTCCGTGGCCTAATGGTTGTGCTAGCCTATGAAAGATAAGATTACTTTTGTAATCTTGCATAAAGATTGTTATAACAAGAAGATATCAAGATCTTGACATTTTCTTGTCATGACATTCTCTATGCAAGATGATATTGCTTTTGTAATCTTGCATAAAAATTGTTATAACAAGAAAATATCAAGATCTTGGCATTTTCTTGTCATGACAATTTGTATGCAATGAGTTTTATTTATTTGTTATTTTCACTTCAAATTCACGAATTAAATTTCATTCTTAAACTATTTCTGTTATTCTTCAATATTGATTATTTTTCTAGCTGAAGAATATTTTTAAAATTGACACATGATCGGAAATTCACATGAAGATATTTTTGTTTATTCTAATTGCAATTTAACTGTATTTAATGGAAATGTCTACATTGACTTCAGATTAAACTTTACATCTCAAATCTGATGTTTCATTTTAGCTTGTAGACTTCAAAAAAGTGTTAAGCACTTAGTTATAACTTTATTTATCTTAATTGAAATTTTTTTAATTTATTTTAATTTTTGTGTTATATTGACCCGTGTGTAAGTACAAGAGGTCGAGGGATCGACTTCACTGAGTGCTTTGAGTGCCATTTCCTTTCTTTGTGAAGAGAGGCCACTCTTATAAGGGGATAAATGAAATAGACATGATGGGGACGTAGGATTTCAACTAAAAATAAAGAACTGTTTTAGGATTTTGAATAGAGAACATCACAATTTAATGCCAGTACTGCTTGTTCCATTTCAACTTATTTTTAGATATTTCAAACATTTACATCAAAAATTTTGGCAAGTAAATTCATGAAATTTTCACCATATTTTTAAAACTTATTTCCTGAAAGGTTTGTGGCGAAAATGATTTCTGAGCTGTATCAATGTTTGTGAAAGATTCCTCATCAGATAGAAAATAACTTGATCTTAGTTTAAGAATAAACAAAATACTTCCAAAGAAAAAAGTCATCACGCTGTGCATTAAATGCGCAAAGCTAAGAATTGAATGCCAAAGATTGAAACAATGAAAAAACCCCGTTTTGTATTTTGATAGCTGAACTCACTCAACAGATCTACAACCAAGCAAAGTCAAAAATGGGTCGCTAAATGACTGCAGTCAAAATAAAGTATTCATATTCAACGAGGATCATTGTAAATCACGATAAGCTTCATAAGATTCTCAAGATTTTGAATGTTGAATTTTGATTGATGAGTGTTATAGATATAGTGCACTCAATTGAAATTCGACTCCAGTTTTACATAGACTGTCATGCAAATTAAAAATTACTGATATTTGAAAAACGCGCCATGGTACTTCGAGAGGGAGAAGAGGTATTCAGACCCAGGCACTAGATTCTTGAGGTCTCCAATGAAGGATCTACCATGACTACAACTAATGACTTTAAGAGGCTTATACTTCTTTGAACACGAAACTGGCTTTGAAAGTTTTTCAGCACAATATCTTTATGACCTAATATATGCATATTCATACCAGACAACGGCGAAATTTTTAATTAAGAGAACCCAGGATGTATCTATTGATTAGTACATAAGAAAAGAGATGATCGGTCATCGGCCACTGCATCAATGGTGCTCTATCCTCCGCGCTGCTCTAATTAGTGGTGCTCTCCTTCTTTTCATCAACTTCCCGGTTCGATGAGTCTCAAAAGATTTTTCAACGAGTCTTTCCTGCATCTATTACAGTTTTCAGTTCCGAAAAGTGACCTCTTTCGGAGTGGTATCGAAAAATATCATTTTGGAACTTTCAGGTTCGGGAGTATCAGGATGTAAAAATGCGTGGATAGAAGGCACTTGAGAAAAAAAATTCTGTAAAGTTTTGCATTCAGTTAGTTAGTTACCTTTGTAGAGTGTGAGGCAAAAATTAATAAACAGTTACTTGGTCAATGCAACGAATTCTCACACAATCTTTGAGAATGGGCAATCTCAGATAAGTTTAAGATTCATTTTGAAAATAACCATTTCGATGCTAGCCTAATTTTCATTTTGACAGCATGTCGTCGTAATTTACGGCACTGAACTTTTCATTAAAGAAAAATGAACGATCTCTAAAAAAGGATTCTAACTGATAGTCACACGCAGGTATCTACAGTAGGGTGGGGCGAAAAACAAAAAGTTTTTCAGATCAACTTCTAATAGTTGCCAAAAGTTGTCTTTGGTGATAGTTAGCTTTTGTGCAAAATTTGAGACAAATCGGTTTATATCTTCAGGGGGCGCTGCGATCGCAAAGTTTTATCATGGCTTTTATCGGGATTTTATGGTTAAAATATGAAAAACAATGCCGTTGGCTAATCTCATTGTATTTTTTTTACTCATAAGATATATTCAAGTATTCAAAGCATATGAAATAACTCACAAAAAATTATTTTATATGATATATTTATATTTCAAGCATTTAAAAAGAAACAAAAACGTGAAAAAGAGTGATTTTTTTTAAATATAAATATATCATATAAAATAATGTTTGTGAGTCATTTCATATGCTTTTAATACATGAAAACATCTTTTGAGTAAAAAAAACGCAAAGAGATTAGCTAAAGGCATTTTTTTTTTTTTGATATTTTAGCCATAAAATCCATAACAAAGCTATGGTAAAACTTTGCGATCGCAGCGCCCCCTGAAGATATTAACTGAATTTTCTCAAATTTTGCACAAAAGTTAACTATCCCCAAAGACAACTTTTGGCAACTATTAGAAGTTGATCTGAAAAACTTTTTATTTTTCGCCCCACCCTAATCTACAGGCTTATTTTAAAAGAAAATGTTTAGAAACCACGTTTCTGAATGTTTAGAAATGTCTTTTGTCGTTGCCATTACAGAAAACAATTGATAGCACAGACGATAAATAAATTAAATTATACAAAGAAAAATAAATGTCGCAGGCGATAAATTTTAAAGAAACAGAATCTCGTCCTTTTATTACAAAAGTGTTTATTAAATCCCCCAAAATCCCTTAAAACTCCTGAGTCATTTTCCCGTTCGTTTCAGACAACCTTTACCGTCTTTAATTTGTCGTTGCCATTACAGAAAACAATAGATAGCTAGCACAGACGAAAAATAAATTAAATTGTACAAAGAAAAATAAATGTTCAAACGATAACTTTATAAGAAGCAGAATCTCGTCCTTTCATTACAGAAAAGTGTTTATTAAAACCCTCAAAATCCCTTATAACTCCTGAGTCCTTTTTCCGTTCGTTTCACACAACCGCAACTTTTTTTTCTCTCTTAATCCCCTCCACTGCCCAAGACAGCGCTACTGATGCTCATGTGACAAGAATTTGTTTCGCTTTTTCTCTCCTTACTCCTTCCCAGAGTTTATTTTTAGCCTTGGGGGTTGATCGAATGCAGGCCCCGAATCGTACGGACGCCTCTACAAATGCAGGGCCCGATAAGGGGGCCTCGTACCTCTCCCAGGGAGATAGCGAGGAGACGTTTATGGCTGCTCGAGATGGGAGAGCTCTCGAGTGCCCTCATCCCGGGAGATGAGATGTTCCCTCTCTGAATCTCGCAATGAAACGAAGATTGGGTTATTCTTTGATGGGAACAGATGCTAGAAATTGATATTATTATTGCACGATTGGGCATTTCTGAGTTTCTTGCGAAATTTGTGAGGAGTAAGGATTTGATAAAGGGGTCACTTGGGCGCATAGGCATTGCCGTTATAACTGTCTCTATGTCGTAAGTACCACGAACTAGAGATGTAAAAAACAAGACGGTTTTGATATTTATTTACAAGGGAATAAGTCAAGGCTCGTACACGAAATCAAAAAATGGTCACTTTTTATTAAAAAAAAAAAAAAAAAATATATATATATATATATATATATATATATATATATATATATATATATATATATATATATATATATATATAAACGAATGACCCTTTTTGCTTTTAATTATTTGTTTAGCAAAGAAAAAGTTCTGGATTGTTAAATATTTTTTTACGATGAGGGAATATGAACTGGAAATAATTAAACATGCACGTATATGGGCTTGGAATCTCTAATAATTAGCACAATAATTAGCCTTATTGTGTTTCGATATTTTTACTTATGTAGATCAAAATTAAAAGAACACTTTCAAAAATACTCTTTTTTCTACTAGTGAGTAAAAACATCTTCAAAAAATATTTATTTTCAATCACTTTCACATGACATAAAATGAAATACTTCTAAGTTTTCAAAAACTTTGTTGAATATTATAAAACTTTACATAAAAGCAAAAAACAATATATGCAGAACACTAAAGTTATTAAAATGCTTAAATTAGATAGCATCAGGATTGGGCCAATATTTCTGATTAAAGTCTTTTCCAATACATAACAGATTGAAGAAAAAAATAAAGCCTACCCATAAATTTGATAACATTACAGAATTCGCAGCAGTCAATATCAGTCAATTCCCTATTAGCTGGTGAGAAACGAAAGTAGAATGACTTTCCCTGGTTTAATTTGTGAAATACAAATGGCCCGGGAAAACTGCACAAATTGTATGTGATTTAATGTAGGAAAATAATCAATAAACTTCTGTGTATCCTTAAAGAACTGTATCCTTAAAGAACTGTTGAAGTTTCCCAAAAATTATCTCTATTTCTCACAATTGAAGCGCATAACTGCAAAAGTAAGTAGAGACAAGCCTCGATTTTATGTTTTTCAAGGGACTAGGTAAAACAAGGGACTAGATAAACGTAAAATGCGGAAAAGCGTAGGAAGCATTTATTGAAAGGACCTGTTCAAAAAAACATAAAATGCAGGGAGAACGTAGATTGGTGAAATGTTAAATTGGGGTTTCACTATCTGCACAAAAAATATTTTAGGAAAAATTTACATATTTATTGCTACAAAAAGAAATGCGTTAAATGTGTAAAATGTAACTCACTATTTATTTTTCTTTTTGCACAAATTTTATCTTAATTTCTTATCTATTCTTCTTCGTTGATTACTTCACTAATTTAAAAAAAGCCGCTGTTTATAAAAGGAATTCAAAGAAGGAAAACACAAGTACCTAATCCACATAAAATTTGAGATGCACTAAAGAAAAAACAGAAGAGAAAATAAATTTTCAAGATTTGTTTAGGGAAAGTAAAACATTGCGTACCTTTAATGAAAAGAAAGGTGCATGGATTATCGTGGTATTATAGTACATTTGTAAAGTAAATGAGACAGAACGGAAAAACATTCAGCAAAAACCACACAGCAAGCAAGCCCGTCATTTAGGGGGGTCAGGGGGGTCAATTGTTCCCCCCCTGACTTTGAGAAATTAATGTATTTACCTATAAGTGGGCGTGCCTTTTCATGTTTTCCGATGAAATTGCATTGTGTTTAGTTTGGACCCTTTGCCCCCCTGGAAAAACTTGAAATGACGTCCCTGACAGCAAAGTATTAAAAAACAACAGCTCAATTTGTTTGAAAGGAAAAACTGGGGAAGTTTTTTTTACTAGCGCAGTAGAATTTTATATCACCACAAGAGCACCACAAAAACTTCAAATCAGCGAGGCATTACAATAAATAAATAAATAAAAAAAGACTAAGAATGAGAAATTGAGTCGGAATCTTTGATGTTACTGGAAGATTGTGAAATTTGAAAAGGTGTTACATGGGCCATTTATTTCGAACAAACGATAATAGGATGATGTTTTCTTTCCTGGGCTAAGAACCCTAAAAAGTCCTAATTGAATTTTTTTTTTTTTTTTTTTGTATTATACAGTCAACGCTCGATATAACGACCGTCTCCATCCTACAGAAAGTGGTCTTTATAAGAGTGGTCGCTATAAGAGGTAGAACATAGAGTATATGGAATACGGTCGGAGGGTTTCTCATCGGTCGTTATATTAGGATGGTCTTTGTAACGAGTGGTCGTTATAACGAGCGTCGACTGTATATACATCTTTGTCTGTATATTTTTATTTTCCTTTTTTTTCATTTATTTAATGTTTAGTTATTTTTTTTTTTTTACCGGAGAGTGGAAAATCCAACTTTAAACGGGGTGAAAAGATGTCTAGATCGGCTTTTATATGTTTCTTAATTCAAATTTCAAAATACGTTCAATATATATCGATAAAAAAATTTGCGTTCACAATTATGTTGTTATTGCATATACTTTTTCCCCAAAACCATCAATGTGCAGGCAAAGTGTTTTGAAAATATCAATCGAAATCCTTTGCTTAATGAATTAATTTTAGATTAATTAAATCCAAGAGTTATTTTTTGTTGGCCAACTATTTGGGCCCAAAATGACACTAGCTCAACAACGATCTTTGTATCATCCAATCGGTATTACCTAATGGTTAAAAAAATAATCTTTTGGATTGCGCGTCAGTTCGAATGATACTTCTTTCAAATTGGTGTGTTTTGAAGATAAATTGAGATTTTTAAAAAAATAGCAATGAAATATTATAACATTTCGGTACGTGTGTTTACTAAATAGAAAAGGCCGCAGAATGCCGTAAGGGAGTGTTCCGGACAAACAAACAACAGGAGAAACAACAGGTTGATGAAAAATTGACCACGGACGCCGTAAAAAAATCAAAATGCACATAAAGAATGTTTTATATAGTTTGGGAAAGACAAAGGCGCCCCTAAAAATGTATTGCGACTGACCCCCGACAAACAGACTGTACCGATAAATAAAACTAAAATCTAAGGTGCCAGGAAAAAATATTTTAGACAGCAAACACATAATTGCTTTTGAGTTTATAGGAAAATTCAGTGTAATATGGCTTCTGAAAGATTCTTGTTAAAAAAGTACCTGTCGCCGAGGCATTTTCTTAGTCGACATGCAACCACGCGCTGTATTTCTCTTTAGGGATGATTTGATTCTAGTACGCACAGAGGTATTTCTTTTCTATAAAATTTATTTCTCTTTCGCATAAAATTCCGCATGATTCAGAATTCAACAAAATGAATTGTTGTTTTTACAGTATAATACTGGAAGCCGAGGTTCCAATTTAAAACTGTAAACTGCACAGTAATAAACTGTAAAACTAGCAATTTTACAGTTTATTGCTGTAAAGTGTTGCTGTATTATACTGTAAAAACAACAGTATAATACTGGCAGTAGAGGTTCCAGTTTAAAACTGTAAAATGCACGATAATAAACTGTTAAATTAGCAATTTTACAGTTTATTACTGTAAAATTAGCAATTTTGCAGTTTATTACTGTAAAATTAGCAATTTTTACAGTTTATTACAGTAAAATTAGCTGTATTACACTGTAAAAACACCATTAATTTTTTACAGTGAATAAGCATTCCAATACTGGAGAACTTTCAATTTTTACCCCAGCTATATCAAAATATACACGTGTGTATGCATGCATCAAACTTCTACACCACGTGCGCTCCATTTCCCGAATGACTGCTCGATGTCTTCCCTAACACTTGCCGAGAGTCGGAAAGGAAAAAAAAAAAAAAAACTAATTCTCCCATTTCCGTCTGCTTCGTGTGATGACCCCTCGCTCCGTCGTCGGGATGATGATGCGGGGGAGGAGGAAGAGCAGAGATTGACACAAACAGGGGGTCACCGGACCGGGTCCTCCGGAAGTGACACCCCGCACGTGCTGGCCGCGTGGGGGATGATTCGCGCCGGAAGCGGAGCGTTCCCACGCTTCTCGCTTACCTTTCTCGAGGAGAAGGGATGGATGGAGATCCGCATCCTCGCTTGTCATCGGCATCTCGATCCCGGGTGGATGGAGATGTTCGTCCTGTGCCTCTGTTTGCTCTCTGAAGACAATGTGCTGGGGAGGCCGACTTGTCCGACGTTTTGGCTCCTACACTGTATAAAAATGAATGTTATTTTTACAGTATAATACAGCTAATTTTAGTACAGTAATAAACTGTAAAACTGCTAATTTTGCATTAGTAAATTGTAAAAATTTTAGTTTACAGTGATAAACTGTAAAATTGCTAGTTTTACAGTTTATTACTGTGCATTTTAGTTTTAAACTGGAACCTCTTGTGCCAGTATTACACTATTGATTTTACAGTATAACACAGCTAATTTAATGGTAATAAACTATAGCATTGTTACTTTTACAGTAATAAACTGCAAAATTGCTAGTTTTACAGTTTATTACTGTGCATTTTAGTTTTAAACTGGAACCTCTTGTGCCAGTATTACACTATTTATTTTACAGTATAATACAGCTAATTTAATGGTAATAAACTATAGCATTGTTGCTTTTACAGTAATAAACTGCAAAATTGCTAGTTTTACAGTTTATTACTGTGAATTTTAGTTTTAAACTGGAACCTCTTATGGCAGTATTACACTATTTATTTTACAGTATAATACAGCTAATTTAATGGAAATAAACTATAGCATTGTTACTTTTACAGTAAAAAACTGCAAAATTGCTAGTTTTACAGTAATGAAATGTAAATAGCTAGTTTTACAGTTTATTACTGCGCTTTTACAGTTTTAAACTGAAACCTCTGCTTTCAGTATTATATTGTAAAAACAACAACTTGTTTTTTGTAGTGTAGTCTATGTACGAAAAAAATGAAGAAAACTAATATTTATGTTTCATCTGATGTTTGACCGATGTTCTTCTATTTCAATTTGTAAGAACTAGAAAGCTCGCATATTTTAGCGAATACAGGAGTTAAATAAAAAAAATCAACGTTCTTTAACATAAATATTTTCGATGAAGTAGTACTTCGTCATAAAAATCAATTGTGTGACTAGATTTACTCAAAATGGTTTCTAACAAAACCTGTCATTCCAAAATTTTCTGGAGAAGAGGATGCACGCAATACAAATTTAGACAAAAAGTAACAGAATACTACTTTTATTTGTTATAAACAATCGCAATATTCCTCCAATAAACAACGTTTTAAAAGAAAAGTGAATGCGCTTTAAAAAATAGTTTTTAAACAAACTTTTAATTTCTATGGATCCAAAAAAATATGTCTGCGAAAAATTTTCTAAATAAATGGATAACGCTGATTCATACAGCATACAAGAGCACCTTCCATTTATTATTGCTACTCTCGAAAACTCGACCTGATCGACAAGATTTCCAGTTTGTGAAAATGCCTGGTTAATTGGTTTGCTAGAGCGGAGTTTTTTTTCGTCCGGCCTAAGTCAGCACCTATTACATGGAAGCCTTCTCACTAGTAAAGGAAGTGATGCCTCCTACATTTTAAAGAAGGTGATGCCTAAGTGTGGCTAAATTATTTGGATTCGTAAGGGTTTTATCGAGTGAGGGCCGAGTTTGTGAGGCTATTAGTATTATTTTCTTTATAATACAGCTGTAAGCAATCAAAATCTCATTTTAGAAGCGTCAGCTACGAATTGTAATTGCTTTTAAGTATACGTCCAGGGGTGCCCCGAGCTTAAATTTTTGGGAGAGCCGAAATTCTGAATAGAACTTCAAATACAAGCTGTAACCATTTCCAGTTTCAGCTCTTAGTTTAGTTTTAATTTTAAAACATACGACTATTCTGTTACGCGTGGGACATGAAGATTCGTTAACTTTGACATGTAATAAAATATTTTGTACTGCTGTAAAATCCTTAAAATAAGGCATAAAATGAAAAAGACCCTCACGCTTTTTTAAAATGAAAAGACAGAAACAACCATCTTTGAAGCAATATTGCCACTCAAAAAACGAAAATACTGGAAAATTATACCTGGATCTATATGATTCGAAGTTTCATAAATAAACTTAGTACCTTGAATCCTTTCAAAAAAGAAATTTTCTCAGGTTGTGAAATGTCTGGTTTTCCGTGGAATGGCCCTTCATACGAAGAAGAATTTATACTAACGAGAAACACTTTAAGCATGCAACTTCAAACAGTACGGAGTACCCCCACTAAGAGTAAAAGACCACCTCAGAAAAAAGAAAACTACTCCTTAAATACACGTCCTGAAAATTTTCTTACCGCAGTCTGCGCCATAACCCCCGCCATCGACAATTAGAGGTTATCGTTGGAACAGGGGTGGTCACGAGGGAGGGATTAAGGCGCAGACTGCGCCACTGACATTTTCAATTCGGGCGTGTGTGATAATTTTTGCTGGGTTTTGATCTAATTTGGGGAGCTCGCTGTTTTGTATGTTTAAACTCAATTTTATTTGAAGGGCACTTTATTTCTGTGTATTTTTCAGTTTTAAACTGGAACCTATGCTTCCAGTATTATACTGTTGTTTTTGCAGTATAATACAGCTAATTTTATGGTAATATTATTAATTTTACAGTTTATTACTGTGCTTTTACAGTTTTATCCTGGAACCTCTCTTGCCAGTATTATACTGTAAAAACAACAGCTTATTTTTTGCAGTGTAATATAATGCCAAAATATTCATGAAAATATTTTGTTCGTTTCATAATAACTCAGACAAAGCAATCTAAAAACCATTGAACCAATTTGCAAAGAAAAAAATACCCGTCTCCAGAGGCGAGACTGCTTCTCTTAACAGAAGAAGAAAGAGAGTAAAAAAAGAAAAAAGAACAGCACATGTTCCGACCGAAGTTTTTTTACTTTCCCACCAAGGATAACTAAACAAAAATTTTTTCTTCCTTAGAAATCGCGCGGCAACAGTTAAATAAAGGCTTAGAACTGATAATGAGATAGTTGTGGTTTTTGGAAAGAACAATCAAGTTTTATTTATTTATTTTTTTTGCATATTCCGTTATGGGTTATGATTCCGTTTCCCGACAATTCCAAAACGTGCTGATTTAATTTGCATTGCAAAAATTTGTTTGTTATTTTTCGTATGTAAAGATGATAATACGTTTTTGTAAAACTCGTCATGCACTTCTTTCTGCTGTGTAAAATGATTACATCTAAGCTTTATTTCTTACTTTTTTTTTTCCACCTTCGCCGAACTTCGTGGGGAAAGAATTAGCTTTAAAGTGTTGAGTTTGGCTTTTTCTTTTTTTTACTTCACACTAATAATATACATATTTTCGGAGGTACCAAGTTAGGAAAGGCGTGGTGCAGACTGCACTATTGAAGATTTTAGGAGGGATTTTTTTTTATCAAAGGGTGTTTTTATTTTTTTATTTGTTGGAAGCTCTCGTTCTTGAAGGGATTTTGTGGATTTTGGGGGGCGCCAGCACCATTATTTTACGTCATTGCCCTTGGTAGAGATGAGTCCCATGTACATAAAGTAAAAATTGCAGAAGAGTGCGTAGAAAGAAAAAATGCAGAAAGGTATCCTAAAAGAAAGAATTTTCAGTCTTTTTTCGGGGAGTGGATGATTTTTGCTGTAGAGTGCATGTGTGTAAGGAAGTGATGCTGAAAGTTTTTGTTTTTCCTACTGAAAGTTTCACTGTAGTGTCAGTGGTCCTTTTAAACTCAATTTTTCAAGCAAGGGAAATTTCTTTCGCAACATAAAAATAGCAGTTGTACTTGATGAAGAAAAGAATTAGTGAATAGAAGAGGGTTCGTAATTAAGATAGCAACAATCATCAACAACAAAATTTGTATTTGTACCAAATGTTTCTTAACATATTCGTGTATTAAATTATCTTTATGTAAGCTCAATTGTTTTGCAAACTCCATTCTTTGCACCAGCGGTCCAGCGGTCTGCAATCTAAATTGAGTGAAGATCTACTAAGTTTGATGCGAGCGCTAGACCGACTGGGAGGAGGGAGGGAGTGGGGGAGTCGTGATGCATACACTATATACTTAAAGGGATATATTGCTTACATGAGCTAAGTTGACTGCACGCTGACTTCAAATTACTCTTACTCTTAACAAAAACAAAAAAAAAAAGAAAACTTTGACACTTATTAAGAATTTGCTTTTTTAAATTGCTAAAATACATCAAAGTATTTTCAAACACAAGTAGAGTCGAGTCTCGATAACTCAAAGTCCCAATGGACACTTCGAGATAAAGGAATGTTTGAGTTATAAGGTTTCGAGTTATTGAGACTTCACTGTATACAACTTTTTTTTTTTAAATTGATAAAATAGTAATAGTGACTATCTCAAGTTCCAGTAAGCCATGAAAAGTTTGGAAAATTTTCAAATAACTTTTAGCTCAATTGTCAAAATTTCAACCTAATTTTGCTTCGAAATTAATATTCATCAATTCTACTAAAAGACAGAAAGTAAAGTTTAAAATGTTGCTGCGATCGACTCATACGCTAAAAATGAATGTTGTTTTTACAGTATAATACAGCTAATTTTATAGTAATAAACTGCAAAAATTGCTTTTTACAGTTATAAACTGTGAAACTGCTAGTTTTAGTTTATTACCGTGCATTTTACACTTTTAAACTGGAACCTCCGGCTGCCAATATTATACTGTTGTTTTTACAGTATAATACAGCTAAATTTTACGGCAATAAACTGTAAAATTGCTAGTTTTACAGTTTATTACTCCGTGCATTTTACAGTTTTAAATTGGAACCTCGGCTGCCAGTATTATAGAGGTAGCGCCCTTCAGGGCCCTATCCCGGTTAAACCACGAAGCTGTGGTAGGTACGGAGGACCCTGGAGGTGTGAAATGAAGTATTATAGAGGTAAAAACAACAGTTCATTTCTTGCAATGTTGGGCTCATGATTAATGGGTTGCTTACCACTGCTTTACACCATTCTTTTACTTATAAAAGTGTCTCACATTAATGTTTTCCTCTTAAAATATTATTTTTTCTAGTAAGTTAACCTATCGCACCCGGCAACAAAAGAGGCATAACTCAAAAAGTTGAATTTGTTGGTTATGGTATAAATTTTGGATCTACAAAAACAATGTAACATGTTCTGAAAACACAACGCGATGGTGACCAACCTGCTGATCAATGGAACACGTGCGGCTCGCGAAGCTGATCCGTGTGGCCCGTGGTTTTATTAAAGTAAACAAATGGAAAACCTCGATTAGTCACAATTTCACAAATTTGGAAGCAAATATTCAAAAATTAGTTCATATTAATACAATAAACAGCAAACAATTGCAATAAAAATTCTTGGTTTGTGATTTTGTTCTATTTTCTATGTTTTCCATCGTAATATACAAAATTTTAAAGTATTGTAAGTTTTTATACACGATATTACCAAAATTATTGGGACATTTTCAAAAAAATGCATTTTTTAGGCTTTCTTGAGCAATAAGAGAACAATTGTCTCTAACATTTGTTCCATAAAATACAGACTTCTGTTGACATTTCCAAATAAAAAATAAATCACCGATCCAGTTAGGGGTCAAAAAAAGGGGAAGGGGGAAACAAAAACGTTCTTTGACAGTAATTCATCATAAATAGCTAGAAATAAGCTGCAAATTTCAGAAATTAATTTATATATGCTATGTGTAATTATTTCACATATTTTCGTAATATCGAAGAACTTCGATTCATTTACATTTCCCGATATCATTTACATTCCCGAAAATATAAACATTTCTTTCAAACATTCTTCCCAAGCTTGCCCGGCCCCGAAGCCGCCTCCGATCGAACACTAAGAGTGAAAGGAACACATTTCAAAATAGCTAGTTTTGGAGGATATGGTTTAAAAGTTTTCAACTTTTTGAAACCCTCACCCAGGTTCTTAATTGCTGAGCTCTGGCTCTCTTAGCCTTGTCTGTGAATAAGTGTGCACTTTCCGGTACTTCCAAAATAGCTCAATTTTTGAAATGTGCTAATTACACTCTACCTGTGCGATATACTGAAAAAAACATCGTCTTCTGGTTGAAATTAATTTTCCTTAAAAAGTAAACTAAGCATTATAATTCTAAATTCTAATTTATCGTCTGCCATATTTTTCTTAGCTCATTTTACAAATATGTACTCGCAGTTCTAGAACTTGAATAAGTTCCACCTTACGATGGTTTATGAAATTATCTAAAGCGAAACATAGCAATTTTGCGCGAACAAGGTAGATGACTCATTAGACAGGTAAGTGGGTCAGTCTTAATTTTACCTCTTTCCCCCACCATTGGGCAAATATTGCAACTTTCTGTTATTTGAATTGTGAAACTGTAGCAAATATTTTAGTTTTTGTTTTTGGAAGACGGATACGAAAAATAAATCGAGTTAGAAAAAAAGTTCGACGCCTGTTATTACAAAACAGTTTTTATGATTATTAACTTGAGTTAAAGGATCATTATCTTTCCTAAATAATGATTTTATGTATTCTTTGCTACTTCGTGTAGTTGTACTACAACAGCAGTTCCCAAAGTGTGTTCCGCGGAACTCTAGCTCAAGTTTCTCCTATCTACAGAAGAAAGAGATTATTATAGCTAATGATAAGCACTCGACTTTCAGATCGTTAACAGTTTGTTGTTTAGCCATTAACAAGAACGGGTTACTTCGAAGTACTATATCGAGAATTCCATGGATCAAAAAGAGTTTGGGAACCGCTATACTACAGTATCGGCAAATCTTAGAAAGAGGGCTGACCTTCATATAAGTGACACAATTTTCATGTTTATATTTCTCAGTTCCGGACCCTTTTCCCCTTGCTCATTGTGACTTTTCACCAAAACGCTTTCTTAGATGTTTCGAGCTACGTCACCCCACAAACAATCTTCAAGAGGATGTTTGTTTGTCGTATCGTCTGACCGTGACCCTCAAAGGTGAGGCTCCTCCGAACTGGGTGAAGGGTGACGGAAACCCCTTCCCAAGCGGACAGGTGCGCGCGCACACTGGGGCAGTAGGAGCAGCAGAGGGCGCAGCTGCCGAAAGGGGTGCACCCGGGATAAAAACGGGTAAACAGAGTCGCGTGCCGGTCCAGGATGTTTGACCCCGCGTGGAGGCATCTGCCGACCGTGGGTCGCGGACACACGAACCACAATGGAACATGTGGAAGTCACCCAGGGCACCCCCTCCTCGAATCTGTCCACGCGTTTGTGTTTGCCGTATTGATGTGCCGCGGTCCGAAATGGGAGTCAAAATCAATGGAAGGGTGATTCCAGTTCCTGTTCGCTATTTTCAGATCACTAGTACACAACCGGTGCAGATCTGCTTCGGCATCTACGACAGATGTCGGGAGAATAACATTTTAACGGTGTGACGATTTGTTTGCACTCTCTTGGAAATTTAATAATAAATAACCCGGATACATAGATCTTTTGTGATTTGTCCCATAGCCTAAAATTTTGGAGAGGTTAGTGTATCAGCCAGAGTTTGAAAATTACACTAATATAATTATGGCAAACCTTACTGGCAGCGTTATAATGCTGTGATTAGGATTCGCGTAGCCTCCACAATGCTGCCAGGTTATGCTTTCCCCAACTATAGACAATTCCAGCATGCCAGCGAAGCAATGCCACTTTTGAGTAATGTAAAAACTCAAACGGTGTGTATCCCCTTACATACCTGGTCGAGCAAGTAAATAACGACTCAAGAAGTACTTTTCAAACAATAAGTATGTTGTAAATCGTACTTCACTGAAAAATACCAGCACTCCTCAAGCATGAGCCGTATTAGTTCTGCTAATCGGAGAGATGGACATTTTCTCACCCACACGGGGATACAAATGTCATAAAAAAATGATGGTGTTAAGAACAAAATTTTGTTGCTAAAGAAATCACAGAGGTATGTGATTACCGAAATTAAAATATTTAGATACGAACAAGTAAACGCTGTCAGATATTTTGTTGGAAAAGCACATTTTCTAGAGTTTTTTTTTAAACCTTCCTTGTTTAAGTTTATCTTACGATCCGCCACTATTCTATCTCGAGAATTCACATTTTCCAGCAATTCTTACCCAAGTAGCACATCGGATTTTGCTCGGCCGATCCTCAAACTCCTCGTAAACTGATCCCGTAACGCACGATGACATCGTTCCGATCAGTATCCGAGTACGGTTTTCGATGAGCTACTTTTCATCGGAAAGCGATATCCTTCCGATCATCTTTCCCGATGAAAATAAGCCCAGCATCCAAGTGCTAAATTCATCGGCACGGACTGCACTGCTCGTAAATTGCTCCAAATCTCATCGGATTTTGCTGCTCGGATTCTGTTTGCCCGATGAGACATATTGAAGCAATTCCCGATGAGAACTCATCGAATCCGATCATCGGCCGATGAGAATTTCATCGGGTTTCGATGAATGGCCGATCATCGGCCGATGAGATTATGCTGATAGGGTAGTATTTCAAAAAAGCATTGCTTCCGCACGTTGTCAGAAAAACAAACGAGTGGGTCAAATAATTCGTTTGGGTTCAAAGCAAAGAGATTGCTTAAGGGTTATCCCACCTTTGAGCCCTTGGTTTTAAACCATATTACTAATACAAGTAAAATATTTTATGTAAGGTCTGCTATGACACCCTTTTTTCTCCCATAAGTGACACTTAAGCATTAACGGCAACAATGTTCATTTGTTTTGTTATTGTCGTAATTCAATCAAACCTTTTTAACTGTACAAAATGCGGTCTATCGCCGAACGTACTAAAATATGTACACACATTCCCTTTGTATTATATATGTCAGATTTTATATTAGAAAATAGTGCTTGATAAATTAAACTGGAAGAAGGTTATTGAAGGTGCAAATTAGGAATGCACCGATAAGCTAATTGGTCGATTATGATGAATTGGCTGTTGTTATTCGGCCGATTAATCGGCAAGGTCGATTATTGATCATGATTATTAATTTTAGTGCTGTGCTACTAATTTTTTCATCTCTTCTCTTTCCTTTCGATTTTAGAAATAGTAACTAATTTATTTCTGAGAGACTTTATTTTTAACTATTTTCCGAATTTTCCCAAAATTTCATCAAAATTTGTTGAGCTAGTTTCTAATCATGAAAATTAAAAATATATATATGTAGGGAGGAGACTTTAGTGACTATAAGTTTCAGTCACGTTTAGAGAAAATTACATTTATTTACTAACAGATTTATTTATCTTATATTTGTATACAAATTTATTTATCAGTTTCTCGTTCACATTGAAAAAATATATTTTCCAATGATTAATCTGCCGAAATTTACACATTATAAATAATCGGTGAAGTAGCTGATTATGACCAATTAATCGGCTCATTCCTAGTGAAAATCATAATAACCTATTACCCAAACATAATTACTATACAATCTCTATAGCTGCAATATCCTTCTTTTTGTTGAAGTGCCAGGTTCATCATAACGTCATCATAAGAGGCAATGTTTCTACAGTGGATACTTTGTATTATTATCAGAATTTTCAGCCGTTTCTCCGCTCTCCACTTCTAATTTTTCAAAATTTGAATTTCATTTGGTAAAGAAGGAACAATCTTAAATTGCAGTGAAATTTTAACGGAAGTGTTAAAGAAAAGAGCATTCTTCACAAACATTAATGAAAAAGCTAGTTTAAAAGTCAAGTGTACATTTTCTTACTTTTTTATAGTTATTTTTTCTGCAGTGAAAGGGGTTTAACCCTAAAATTTCACTGCAAGAGAATATTCCTATGCTCCACCTTTCAAAAGTTCTAAAAGTAGTTTTGCACAATGTTTTTACGATGGTTTCTTTCTTCTGGTATTTAAGAAAAAGTGGACAGAAATTACGAAATAGCTGCGTAGCTTATATCATACATATCATTTCTCAAAGTTTTATTTATTTAATTTAATTTGTTTTCTGAGAGAGAGAGAGAATGCCGTAACTACCTCAATATTTTATCGAAATTCATAAGTAAGCCATCATTTTAAAGATTTAAGATAACTGAGCCACCATTTTAAAGATAAGAGAAGCCATCAATTTTTCACCGCTTTCAACGTAAAACAAAGAGACAATTTACATATTGTTGAAAAACCCGACTTATTCCGTTTTATATTACGCATTGATTCAATGCAAAACATCTTAAAATGGAAGCCCAGTAGCTCTGTTGGTTAGAGCTTCATGCTAGTAATGTCTGAATTGGGAGTTCGAATTCCTATGGACAAAGAATGTCGTTTTGATAAATTAATTTTTAAAGCAGAATCATGTTCCAAATTTTCATGAATATCAAAACTCATTGCCGAATTTTGAGCTACAGTTCTGTAGTTGTTATAATTGGGAAACAAGACATCAAATTTAGCAGAGTAAGTCGCAGCATACTTTTTTAAAATGTCTTAACAAAAAAGTGGCATTGATTTCAAGGTTTTTTTTTTTTTTTTTTGCGTTATTAAGCATTGTTTAACATTATAGTATCCCACGATGGAGGCATCTTTTCTCAGTAAGAAAGCCGTCCTCGTAATAACACACATCGCTGTATTTGCAAAAACAGTGAATAAGAGGCTTAGAACATCTGTTTAACAATCTGACTTAGCTACATCTATGGAGCAGTAAGTGGAGAAAAAAAGTAAAATTTCAAAAACTCAGAAATAATAACTCACTATCAAACGGTTACCTCACAAAAAGCGAAGTTTCTAGGGGTAGGTCAGGGGAGTCATGACCCCTACCAACTTCAAGAGATTAATGATGAGGGTGGGAGGCTTAAGGGGGAAAAGCCCTCCTTGGAAGCTTATTAGACCCCTCAAAGAAATCTTTCCTTTTTACTGAAGATGCCGCTCTGAACACCTCCCCTCCACCCCCCTTCACTGACAGTATACAATATTGCTCATTTCATCTTTAAATTGTGGCACTATTTTTTGGCTGGGGGCTTAGCCTCCCTAGACGAAAAAATCTAACTTCGCCCATGGCTTAAAACTGTTTTAGAGACTTGAGTTTCCTAAAAATTAATGCCGAAAACCTCCTATTTGTGCCCGAATGTTACACGCATGACACCTCTTCCGTTTATAACCCCTCAATAAAACCAGGAACTGGAACCATCCTTGGCTCACTATAGCCACCGAACTGGGCAAAGATAAGAGAAATATATTCAAGAAAATTTAGGAGATATCCGGTAATTAAGACCAATGCCATAATCTCTTGCTGGACGTAAACGAAGCAAGAAACGAGGAGGTCAAATATTAAAAAGACCCTTGATGCATGGATGCATCCGTTGAATTATTCATTTTCCAGACATGGGAAAAAAGGCGAGTAAAAATAGAGTTCGAAAATTTACCATTGGGCTGAGTAAACAGTCTTTGCGGTTTTTTATCTTCTTTTTTTATCAACAAATGACAGTAGTGCTGTTTCTAGAAAAACGTGAAACATTTGTAATAGAATAGTAGCTACACCGTTGATAGCTATCAATTTATGCTTCATTGTAAAGAACAATTCAGCAATTTGGGTGAGTTTTCGAGATTTGACAGCACGTTGAACATGGAAGAAAAACCTGTTCATTTTATTTTATTTATTTATTTATTTATTTTTTTTGCAGTTTAATAGGTGTTTTTTTTCTTTCTTTTTTCAGTGTTACTCTTTTTTTTCTTAAATAGTTTTTAAAATAATAGCATATTAGATTTAATTCCTATCTTTTCTGATACACATAAGCTCCCAATTACATGTAGACTTTTCTTGATGTCCTAATTTACTTTCTCGCGGATAATTACATCGTAAAACAACTTTTGAGGGAATAATTATATAAATTGGAACGTGTCAAATCTGCTATAAATTTCCCATCCAACATTCGTTTAAAAAATTTTACAGTGTGATTGAACTTTTGGGTTTGATTTATGGCCTAATTTCTTTCAAACAAACCGCGAGAAGAAAGCTATTATCAACGAAAAAAAAAAAAAAACTATTTTTGCAATGCTAATCTTTTCTTTCCTTACATTTTTCACGATATTTACTATTTTTTTAAAGCTGCTTTTTTTCTTTAATAGCTTTCTTTTTTTAAGAATAGAAAAGAACTCTTCACCAGTTTCCGCCTGTTCATAACAAAACTAATACACTAAAAAATAGATGTTTTTACAGTATAATAGAGCTAATTTTCCAGTAATTTTACAGTAATTAACTGTAAACTTAGCAATTTTACAGTTTATTACTGTAAGTATTCTGTAAAATTGCTAGTTTACACCAATAAACTGTAAAAGAGCTAGTTTACAGTAATAAACTGTAAAACTGCTAGCTTCACGGTTTATTACTGTGCATTTCAGTTTTAAACTGAAACCTCTGTTGTCAGGGCCCTGTTCCACATTGACGTAAAGCAGAAAAATAAAGCAAAAACGTAAAATGGATTAAATAGTGTTCCTATGGAAAGTACCCGGATTTTCGGTTTCGGTAGCGTTTTCCGCTGATGTGGAGCAGGGCCCTCAGTGTTATACTGTTATTTTTACAGTATAACACTGCTAATTTTATGGTGATATTGCTAGTTCTACAGTGATAAACTGTAAAATAGCTAATTTTAAAGTTTATTTCTCTGCGTTTACAGTTTTAAACAGGAACCTCTGCTGCCAGTATTATATACTGCAAAAAAAAAGCGTATTTTTTGGCAGTGTGTGGCTTTTAAATTTTGAAAAATGACCCGGAAAGCCAACTTCAATCAAGTGAGGACAATTAGAAAATTAGTAGGGTAGACAGACAAGTGAATAAACACATAAGCAAATTTTTTATTTCAGAAATTAATAGCGTCGGAAGAAATTGCAGCATTTGCCATATTATAGTAAAAACACTTCAGATGATATACGCAGTATTAAAAAAAAAGTTGGGAGAGCTTTTATGGTTCTACATCAGGTTTTATGGGGGGTTAAAACGAAAAAAAGCACCCAGACCCAGTGAATGAACAGAACACCCCTACCAGGGAACAAATTCAGCATTGTCTAGTGATTTTCTTTGGGTAAATGTGTAGAAAGGAGTTAGTTCTGCTAATTCATCTAAGAAAAATGCTTCAAAATCTTATTTTTTAAGAAAAATACGAGGTGTTCCTTTACTGGAAGTGTTCATTCACTGGTTGGTATACCCTAATTGCTCACAAATCACGGTGGTTGCAAATCACAGTGTCGGCAGCGACGACCAGCATCCTAATATCCCGCCCAACATTAGCGAAAAAATGGAGAGGAGGTCAAACATCGGAAGGGACCCTCGACGCATCTGTCGAGAGAGCCATTTCAGGCTCAAGTGAGGCTCCCGCATCTCTTATCCATCCCAGAGAGTGATACCGGTCCGTCGAGTGCTCCAGCCATCTGTCACAAAAAAATGGGCGCTGATAAACCAAACTTCCCTTTGTTTGCCAGCATCGCCATGTGTCGACAATTATCGGCTTCGACAACTCCCAACACAGCTTTTTCTCCCCTCACCCTTTTATAAGGCTGGAGCTACTTTGTTCTTTTTTTCTGTCTTTGTTTTGTGTTAGTTAGTGCTGATTTATGCACTTTTCGTTCACGCTTTTTTTTAATACCGCTTTGGAGCCTGAGGTGAAAAACGAAACGTGTTTGGATCTTCCTCGGGATCTTCACAAAAGCACGAATGCCTGCCGCGTAATACAATGCAAAAAATGAACTGTTGTTTTTACAGTATGATTCTGGCAGCTGATGTTCCAATTTAAAACTGTAAAATGCACAGTAACAAACTGTAAAACTAGCAATTTGACAGTTTCTTACTGTAAAGTTAGCAATTTTACAGTTTATTGCCATAAAATTTAGCTGTATTATATTGTAATAACAACAGTATAATACTAGCAGCAGATGTTCCAGTTCAAAACTGTAAAATGCACGGCAATAAACAGCAAAATTAGCCATTCTGCAGTAAATTACGGTAAAACTAGCCATTTTTAGTTTATTACTATAAAATTAACTGTTATACTGTAAAAACAACCTTTATTTTTTACAGCGTAGGACACAAACGTTCAGTTTGGAAAGTTCGTTTTCTTTTTCTTAAATTTTGCAGATTATTGTAAAAGGAACAGTAAATCCATCATTGAGTGCAGATACAAACAGGTCGACTTGGAGATAATATTATATCAAAAGCAAAGTTTTCTTTCAATTACAAACAAACGTGCTCACAATTTTTGTCACTGAACTATTTTAATTAAACTCTTTTTTTTTTTTTTTAAGTTCATAAAAATGATGTTTTGTACTTGTTTTAAAACTTTAAAAATGAAAAGTTATACAAAACAATATACAGACGAACGATTTTAATTTTTCTTAACCGCTATTGACAACACACTTTAAGGGCATTTGAAGCAACACTTAATTTCTACCAAAAGAAGTAATGAGCCCTTTAGTCCCCATAACTTTACCTAATAAATCAGGCAGCACTTCTTTTAAAGCCTGATTTTCGACGAAAATTTTAAAATTTGTGTAAAATTCAACAGAAGTGCAGGAACTCAGCTCCCGTAAACTCCTTTGCAAATTAACCCCGACTTGGAATGAACATTTTTCAGATATAGCCTGTAATCGTTTCCAAAACAAAGAAAAATAATAAAGCTGGGTTAAAAAATTGAAAACAACCGGAATGCAAAATCTGCTTTTTTGCCGTTATTCTTAACATTGATATACTTTGTCCCAAATTAATTGTTTTTTCTTTGTACTTGCCTGATTCCAATTATTGTCTAGCATTTTCACAAAAGGTAAAAAGCTCGGATCCGACTTTTTCGACACATTTTTTAAGTGCTTGCAGTTTACAATGTCAGGACTCCCTTAAAAAGGACACTCCTTATTCTGCTCCCTGCGCGAACCATTAGAACCTTTCCGTTCAGAGGGGATAAAAAAACCATACCCGCATCTGGAACATGGCCATCACACCCTTTCGAAGACAACCTCCCCACTCGCTAGGATTTTTTTTTTGTCGGTCCGTGCTTGTCGCGTGTCATGCCTGTTTTAAGGGGTTCTTCTCGCACCCACTTCCTGTCTAACGGTGTTCCTGAAATCTATTTGTTAAAAAACTGACGTGTTTACTTGTTTTTGAAGCTCTTCGTTTTTTCTTCCCTCTAGAAAGCTTGTTTTTATTTTCATGCCCGCGCATAAATAACACTCCTTATGCCCGAAGTCCATTTGAAACCGCATTTGTTTTCTCAGATGTCGAACAGGAGAGAAAAAACTTTTGACACTCCCCCCTCCCTCTTCAGACAATCTAATCATTTGTATAAATATACAACGAAAGATTTCAGAATTCGGCTACGCTTGGTTTTTGCCAACAGATTTTTTTTTTTTTTTTTTTTAATTTATAGCTTTATCTATTGACAACACATTTCGGCAGGAAGTAAACAAAGAAAAAATAAAACTTTCCAACAAATCCAGACATTTCGTTATTTTTAGAAGCAGATGTACATTGTGTGATTGTGTGCACAATACTGTTGTTTTTTTCCCATAAAATTCAAGTTGTACTAGGGGAGACTGGGGGGGATGGTTGTGACGCGGGGCTGTTGTGACAGTCGTCATATTAGCTTAAACCATAATTAATACCTGGTTGAAGCAAAGAGAAAGAGTATCAGCATAATTGTCTGAATGTGTGTCAAAGCATTGCGGTGGCCATTGAGCGACATTAACGCTAGCAGAGGGGTTAGTTACTTTTTAACAGTCAAAAGTAAGTTTTTTTGTTCGATGTCTTTTACTAATTCCTGTTGAATTGGTACAGATAGAGAAATGAAAGTTTCCTACCTGTTAGTAGTGAACCTTAATAGTGAAATATAAGTGATTACTTTTTATGTAGGCTATTTTGTATTGCCATGGCGATTGCTGTTTTCAAAAGTAGTGGGTTCGGGTAGGTTGTGACAAATTGCGTGGGGACGGTTGTGACACGAGTAAAACATGTTTTATCATATTTGATGCCCATAATACGCTTGGAGAAGACAGAAATAGGGCAGTGTGACCTAATGAAATATAAAGAAGCTTATAAAGAAGTGAAACTTTTTTTTTTTCTTTCCGACAGTTTTGGAAATGCAACGTTAATCGTAAGTCTTTGCTACGAAACATTCATTCCTAAGCGCGATAGAGCCGGCCGGCCCTGTCACAATGAAAATAACGTGTGCATAGGTTATATTGCTCATAATAAAGTGCTTTTGAGCTTACATATACGCTGAAAGCATATATGAGAGTAAAATGGCTACTGAGAAATGGTTCCGTTCATTTATGAATAGAAATGTTTCACGTTTGTTCGTGTAGCTCATGCAACTAGCCTTTCAAGAGTAACAAGCTTCAATAACACAAATAAATGTGGAATCTTTCTTTGATACTTGAGAATTGTTATGACCCACAGGATGTGCATAATGTTGCCAAAACAGACGTTACGAAATTCCAAAAACCTGATATTTTTGTAAAACTTGGTATAAGGCTACTTCAACTGAACGAGACACATTGTTAAATGTTAAACTTTCCCAGATGAAGGTTATGTTGAATAACGTTTAATATTACATGAAATTAAAAGTGATCTAGACTTTTTTTTTTTGTATTTTTGAACTTGTCACAACCGACCCCAAGCACTGTCACAACCGCCCCTGGGGTGGGGTAGGTTGTGACATTTTTTCATTTTTTGTTTAATTTGGTCCTGTGAGTTAACTATTGTACTTAGGGAGAAAATTTTAGTGTTTATAAGCAGGCAAATAAACACTTTAACATAAAAACAACTTTAAACCAGCTCACAGGCATTGCTAAGGGATCTATGGGGGAGCAAATGAAAATTGTCACAACCGTACCCAGTCTCCCCTACTTCAGAATTAAAATCATAAGTGCTTAACTCTAATTCGACAAGTAAAACCATCATCCAGCTGTTTTTCTTCAGTTTTTTTTTTAATTACTTGTTCCCCTTACAAATTATTATCGTAGTGAAAGACGAATTTAATTGAATTTCCTACATAAGTGTCTGCTTTCTTTCTCTCTTTATCTTTTAGTGGAATTAAACAGAAGTAAGAAAAAAGCTAACTGAAGCACTAATGCAAGATTAATTCAAAATGGTTGAATTTCGAAAAATCCATTTGAGCTAATCCTAGCATGGAGAGTAGGGTGGAGCGAAAAAAACAAAACTTTTATTTTCGAATTGTAATAGTGCGGAAAAGTTGCGATTGGTGAAGACTTACAAAACAAAGCAAAAATTTTTGAAATCGGATAATATCTTCCGATTCCACAACGAGCCTGAAATTTTGAAAAAATGGAAATTTTCAAGTGTTTTTAGTGGTATTTTGAAATTTTGTTTCAATGTTTCATTTTAATACTCTTGGACGGAAAAGTTACGATTGGTGAAGCCTTCGAAATGTTAAAAAATATATTGCAATCGAATAATACCTTCTGATCCAGGAACAAACCAGAAAAACCAAAAAAATTGGAGAATTTCAGCTTTTTTCGGGGGGATTAAAAAAATTCAAGAATATGTTCTCATTTCGTTTTTCTTCCTTTTTACCCGGTATCATAGCGTAAAGCTTTTAAAAAGCACTATTTTACTCTTAAACATTAATTTATTCTTGATTTTTCAGGTATCTTCTAAACATGCAAACCAACCATTCTTTACAACAATGAAACATTTGCAAATAACAAAAAATTATAAAATATTTACCAAAATTCCAACAATCCAGTGCAAAAACCCACTAAATAAAACACCCACTCACAAAATAAACTAATTTTAATTACTAAACTACAAAAATTTTTGATACCTAACTAAATATATACATATACAATTTCATAATTTTCTTTTTGAAGTCTGTGCTTTTTAGCATACTTTCCCGTTAAAAATAAAAGAAAGACGAAAAAAGTATTAAAAGTAGCTTAATGCATCTAAAAAATATCGCCAAGTTAAAAAAATAAAAAGGTAAAATGAGTATCGAAAAATTAAAAATTTGAAAGTAGGGTATTGAGATGGGGAATTTGTGCGTCGGTCTGTCGGTCTGTCTGCCCCCCCCCCTAATAACTTTTGAATGAACATTCCGATTTGGACAAACTTTTTTTGTTGGAAAGATCTCGGCGAGTACAGCTCATTCCCATATTTGATTTTTCGATTTGAACAATTTTTGGTTCAACTTTGAACCGTTCAAACAACCTGTCCCGCGATGCTAACTTTTGAGTGAACAGTCCGATTTGAACAAACTTTTTTTTGTTCGAAAGATCTTTTCAAGGATACTTCATTCCCGTATTTACATTTCCGATTTGAACAATTTTTCGTTCAACATTGAACCGCTCGATCAAGCTGTCACCCCTAATAACTTTTGAGTGAACAATCCGATTTAAATAAACTTTTTTTTTGTTCGAAGGATCTCAGCAAGAATACTTCATTACCGTATTTACATTTTCGATTTGAACAATTTTTCGTTCAACATTGAACCGTTCAAACAAGCTGTCACTCCTAATAACTTTTGAATGAACAGTCCGATTTAAACAAACTTTTTTTTTGTTCGAAGCATCTCGGCAAGGATACTTTATTACCGTATTTAAATTTTCAATTTGAGCATTTTTGGTTCAACATTGAACCGTTTAAGCAACCTTTCTCCACCTAATAACTTTTGATTGAACCGTCCGAATGGAATAAACTTTTTTTTGTTCGTAAGATCTCGGTGAGTAAAGCTCATTCCCATGTTTGATTTTTCGATTTGAACAATTTTTGGTTCAACTTTGAACCGTTCAAACAATCTGTCCCGCGATGCTAACTTTTGAGTGAACAATCCGATTTGAACAAACTTTTTTTTGTTCGAAAGATCTTATCAAGGATACTTCATTCCCGTATTTAAATTTTCCATTTGAGCATTTTTTCGTTCAACATTGAATCGTTCAAGCAACCTTTCCCCACCTAATAACTTTTGAGTGAACCGTCCGAATGGAATAAACTTTTTTTTGTTTGAAAGATCTCGGAGAGGCTTTCCATACATTCCCATATTTCGCTTTTTGATTTGAACCATTTTTCGTTCAATATTGAACCGTTCAGAAAAAAAAATTAACATTAGCGTCTACGGGGAATTTAAGTTGAATGTTGATCCTGAACTTAAAGTCGGATTTCCTTCAAACTAACTTTGTAAGAAAATGGTTTTTATAAATAATGTTTGTTAAGTACTTTTCTGAGTAATCTTCTGTGAGGACTCTGATTCCGACTCCGACTCCGCAAACATGGCGGAAATGCAGGCACAGAAAAAAAATGACTGACTGTGCAAACGATTTTTTGTTTATTTATTCATTTGTTTTATTTTATTTACTGTTATTATTTTTTTTGGCTGACGATTTTTTTTGTAACAAAAATTTTTCATTCACGAGAACATTTTTTTCTTTATATGTATTTAACAACTGGCAACGGATTAAAAGTGAAATTCGAGACATTTTATTAACGGACGAGTTTTTTTTTTTTTTTTTTTTCTTTCTTTGATAAAATGTGTTTTGATGCTCTTTGTACTTTTATTTATTTATTTATTTATTCTATTATTATTGTTTTTTTTTTTTGAAAACGATGGAGGATTTTTTCTACGGAGGAACTGTAACAGTCACACTCTTTAAAAGGTGCGACAAAACTTTATTTATTAGTTAATTACTTTTTACGTGTCTATTTCATCTGATGAGAGGGCTATATTTTGTTTTTCGAAATCAGCTCTAAGTGCTAAAAAGGTATGTTTGACATAATTTTCAGTCTCAGATAATCAAGAGAATAATGATCAGATGCGAGAATGCCGATGTCGATGTACGGGAAAGTAGGCTCGTTTAGTTCTTGACAGAACTTCTTGTTATAAACTGCTACCTAACCTAACTATCTACCCACAGAATCCCTTTAACACTAATTTAACTAAAAACTAATTCTTTTTTAGTCTTTAGTTTGCTTTTAGGAGTAGTTAGCTTTTAGTTTGCTTTAAGGTTATGTTGATTACTACAGTAACTAAGTCCAAAGAAAAGTGGGGCAATAAGGTGCAACAAAAATTTAGGATTGGAAAGCATTTGACAAGGAGAAGGCACTGTATGTAAGGCAAAGGCGTAGTTATGCCTTTGCCCCTGCCCCATACACCCCATTAGTCTCATGCAAAAAATATTAAAATGTGTTATCATGACAACTGAACATTTGAAACACAATTGCAGAGAAACTTGTGCTCAAATGGTTACTATAGGACATCTCAGTGATGATTTTGGAACACATTTTATATGAAAGCCATAAATATAAGGAATGTAAACAAATTTTATATTTTGTTGATTTCTAATTTTTCATACACAAAATTATTGTTAAATAAAGAACAAAACCGACACTAAAAAACATCCAGGAGCTAAAAAGGAAAAACATAATAGCTAATATTTACATGCAACTTTTTACCCATACCTATTAATTTTTTTTTTTTTTACTTTTGCAATACAAAAATCCACTAAACAAAACACTAACTTATAAGATGAACAATATTTTTTATCTCTAAACGATAAATTATTTTAATACCAACCTCATTATATGTTAATTTCTTAATTTTTAATTGCCTTTTGAAGTCGCATTCTATATACTACTTAACCTCTAACTAGGTTTAATTTTAAAGACTAAAAAAGAATTCGTTTTTAGTTAAATTAGTGTTAAAGGATTCTGTGGGTAGATAGTTAGGGTAGGTAGCAGTTTACAAAAGGCACAGACTTCAAAAGGCGATTAAGAAATTGTATATATTTAGTTAGGTATTCAAATTTTTTGTTGTTTAGTAATTAAAATTAGCGTTTATTTTGTGGGTGGGTGTTTTATTAAGTGGGTTTTTGTACTGGATTGTAGGAATTTTGGTAAATATTTTATAATTTTCTGTTATTTGAAAATGTTTCATTGTTGTAAGGAATGGTTGGTTTGCATGTTTAGAAGATACCTGAAAAATCAAGAATAAATTAATGTTTAAGAGTAATATAGTGCTTTTTAAAAGGCTTTACGCTATGATACCGGGTAAAAAAGAAGAAAAACGAAATGAGAACATACTTTTGAATTTTTTTAATCCCCCCGAAAAAAAGCTGAAATTCTCCAATTTTTTGGTTTTTCTGGTTTGTTCCTGGATTAGAAGGTATTATTCGATTTCATTATATCTTTTAACATTTCTAAGGTTTCACTAATCTTAACTTTTCCGTCCAAGAGCATTAAAATGAGACATTGAAACAAAAATTTCAAAATACCACTAAGAACACATGAAAATGTCCATTTTTTCAAAATTTCGGGCTCGTTGCGGGATTGGAAGATAGTTTCCGATTTCAAAAATTTTTGCTTTGTTTTGTAAGTCTTCACCAATCGCAACTTTTCCGCACTATTACTATTCGAAAATGAAAATTTTGCTTTTTTCGCTCCACCCAAATGGAGAGCTTAATTTGTTTTTTCTCATAGTTTCGTTTTACGATTCACTTTGATTTATAATCGATTTAAAGTTTTAAAATAGAGTTTAAATGTTACATTTGTACATTATCATATTTTTACGAAATTAAATAAACATAGAGTGTTCAATTAAATTTGTTTTTCTTAAACTTATATTTCTTTTAGCCCGATTAAGGTAAAATTTCAATTTAAAACGGAGATAATGGGATAGAAGTAACATCACAGACTGACGAGCATTTTGCTACAACTTGGTCATATCGATCCAAATTTGAAGATGAAAATAATGTTCCATGCAGTAAACGATAGCATGCAACCATGTTTTTACTCTGCATTTTAATCCCAAAAGTTACAGCTGTTTACCTGTATGTAGGTTAAACAAGTGACCGCCAAAACTACGTAGAAAAGCGTATCTTAATTTTTTGATCAGTGAAAACCTTTTTTAATACACACTTTTTTTCGTAGAACCATAGGTATTTCCTCAGTACTATATTTTGCATGCTACATTCTGCTAAATATTTACTTGCAATAAAAATAAATAAAAAAAATTAGTCCAGCGTATTTTTAAGCTTTGTATATTTAGTAAATATTCAGCATCGTGGGAAATAGAGGGAAAAAAAAGCAACTGGAATTTTTAAGGCATTTCTTTAAATGTTATCTTTTTAAAAACAAAATGTAAAACATTCTAAATGTGAAAATTGTAGATATATACATAAGGTTACCAGATATTTTTCTCCTCACAACGGGGTACACATCTTGTTTGCGTTTAAAAATGAGTAATTAATTAATTAAGTAAAATTAATTCAATAAATAATAATAAAAATAATAATACTAATAATAATTTTTAAAACTCAACTGCTTCCATATAAATTATATTTAGTAATACAGGAGCAAAACGAAACAAGTGAAAATAAAGATTTGTGAGCTCTTTTTATTTTGTACCACAAAAGCTGTTTAAGTATATTTAGTGTTCTTTCCAAAGAAAAACGTGTTTTTAAAAGGATTGCTTATAAGTACTTTGGTACTCGTACTAGTAACGCTTTTTAATTCACAAGAAAAAAAAACATTCTGGGAGTGCATTAGTCGCAGACAAATGTAAAACCTATTTAATATTAACCCTATAACAAGTTAATTTTTTTTCCAGAATACGGGCCAAAACACGTCAAATTTTTATTGTTATTTTTTTATCGTCTTTACAATTTCTCTGTTCACTGTTGAACTAATCAGAATAAAAAACTCAACAGTTTCCAAACTATCATCTATACTAGGCAACTATCGCCATGTATACGAACAATTCATTACTAAAAATAGAGAAGATACGGGCGAAACTGAAATCGAAATAGAAATCAGGTTGCCCGTACGGCGCACGTGCAAATTAGTTAAGGCACGAAAGCGTTGCCTGTACTGCGTATGGGAAAAGCAGGGAAATGGTTAATAATGATTCGAGGAACTTGCTGCTGCCGGATCATGTTACTGCCAGTTAACGAGTCTCTTATTTTTTCAAAAAAATCGTTATTGCAGGTTGCCTTTCGCCCCCAGGTTACTCTTTTTAGAAAACGGGACATTTCGGTGTCCCGAAGCTGTGTTCAGTGACAACGGGACAACCTTTTTTAAAACTGGGCGTAAGGTTACATAATATAAACATCTCTTCTTTCCCTGCACTCTGCCATTCTATCCCACGAAAATTTTTTGATAGAATTGATCACTTTTCATGTATTTTACTCTTCTAAAAAGTATTAAGGACTATTTTCACACCTTAAAAAAAGTCTAGTTACATCTCTGCTTAACATCAAGTATATTATTAAAAAATACTAAACACTGTTAATAAGTTTCACGATAGCTACATTTCGATGCACCCAACAGGATTCGAAATGGAACCCAACAGGAGAATTTGGAAGAAAGAAAGCTAGAATTAATCCCTTTTTTTTCGATGAGAAATGTAGCATTGTTTTAACAACGACACGAAACCTCAAGTTAGTACTCAGAGAAGTTTTAATGGACACTTTCACTGAAAAGGTACTTTCCCAACGATTGTTGAAGCAACGACGACATGATTTACTTCCAATAGAATGGCGTGCGTTATGGCATTGCAGTTTTTAAAATATTTTTAATCGGCAACGCTTGTGCAGAGATTTCATTCTTCCCCTATCTGAAATGAGTTGGTGTCTTTAACGGACATTTTTTTCCATTTAAGTTCGCGTGCCGCCGAAACCGCTGTTTCCTCTGTCGGCGACACGCCCCTCGTCGTGTCACCGCCTTTTATCCGAATGAGTGCGCTCGTCGGAATCGAGTGTTTACAGGCTCCGTTCCATTCATACGGACGATCAGCAGATAGCGTATCCATACGCTCATGAAGTTAATGAATGGGCACGCTCCGCGCATTGTGGCGACACGCGTTGTCGGACAGCTAAACGGACCCGTCCGACTTCCTCCGCCATTGTGGCTGTCAGACGAGGGCATAATAGATACATAAAACACCAGAGTTCGATTCATTGATTTGAACCGCAACAATGCGCTGTGGTGTTTGTTTAGCGCATAATAACGGCACACGCACGCGCGTATCACGAACATTGTTGGGGAATGCGTCAAACAAGACCACTTTGAACAACATTGTGCACCTGATACATATGCATCGGGACAATCTTTTTTTTTGTGCGGAGTGTGGTTTTTGTTCGTTTTTCAACTGAAAGGAGTTTTACGTATCTATGAACTTGTATTTGCAGCTAATGATAAAGCTAAATAAAGTATACAACGTATAATAAACCGAAATTACATTTGTAATCCTATCATGCGAATAAACATCGCACTCGTTTGCATCCGAATCAACCACAAATCTATTATTTTAAAGCTTTCTAAATGGATGTTTTTATCGAAAATAAAAATGAAAATGTTTTGAGTTATTTCTGTTTGAGCAATCACATATTGCTTATTACTATTACTTCCCTGTACTTATGTTCCGGTCCCCTTTTCAGTTCCAACTATTAATTCAGATTCTTAAAACACGAGTACTTCTTGTATTACCTATCTTCTTCAAATCTTGCAACTCAATTTTCAACCACTTCCTGTGTTTTGAAATTTGGAATGAGACCTCAGACTCGACGGCACTGCAATATTCTATAATCAAATCAATTAATTGACAATTAATCATTTGTTCAATCCAATTTCAATCAAAAAATCGTAAATCCTCTAATATGAAAACGAAAGAGTGTTTGCATAAATTATAATTAAATTTCTACAGAAGCCTCTGATTTTTTTTGCATTGGATAATTTTCTTTCCAATGTTCCAATGCAATTAAAGCGTGATTTATAATTGCTTTTAACTAATTTCATGCTAAAATGCATTCCTACGTTGACCTAAGTAGAAGCACACTGTAAAGAAATCTTTTTCACATCATTTGTTCGAATTAAAGAAAGTATAAAGTTTTTGTGATGGCCTACCCATCATAAGCACAAAAAAATCTACTTTAGGAGAAGAGGACCACTTCAGAAATCATAACTGAAATAAAAATATAAATTAATTTTAAAAATCAATACTGCAGATGATAAATATCGTTGGTTTCTACGAAGACTTTATAATATGAAATAATATATTTTTTATGATATTTAAAACGAATAAAAAATATAAAAAGGTAAACCGAAATTTTGTGTATTTATAACTTTTAGAAACATAGAGTGAACAGCTGGCTGCGATTCTCAAACGCGAAAAGTTTTAATTTACAGAAGAGATTTTATTATTACTACTTTATTTATTTATTTTTTTAAAATTCACATTACATTGTTGATACTGTTTGGTAATCGCTCGCGCCTTATCTAGTGCGGAATTCAATACTTTCGCTATGTTTCGGAGTGGAGCAGACTGCAGTATTTCTAGCGACATAAGTTGTTGTGAAGTTTTCGGATTTGACCGATAACCCTTTACTCTAGAAGTGAAAAGCTTTTGTTTTTTAAGGGAGAGAACGCAGCTGGGCATAAGATCGCCATCTGGAGGGCCCATCCTCTCCCGCGCGCTCTCCGATCGGTAGAAAGCTACTTTCTACTTGGAATGGTTTTCACTTGAATGAGTTTCGCCACCCAATGGTCGTATTCTTTTCCAATGTGGTGCGCACGGAATAGGAAAATTTTAATGACGATTTTCTGGAAGAGGAGTGGGAAGGGGGGTGGATTTCGTCGCGATTCAACCATAATCCCTGTTTAGATATTGTAGTCTCTCATCTCCTCTTCAGAGCAGGGTTTTCGCTACGGTCGAATTTTTGCAAAATGCGAAAATACTACTTAAATTGTGATTGATAATGAAGCAAGGCCATTTTCGCTTTTTTGCTCCAATAGAATAAGAACAACAAGAAGTTCTGTCAAGAACTAAACGAGCCTACTTTCCCGTACATTGACATCGGCATTCTAGCATCTGATCATTATTCTCTTGATCATCTGAGACTAAACATTATGTCAAACATACCTTTTTAGCACTTAAAGCTGATTTCTAAAAGCAAAATATACCCCTCTCATCAGGTGAAATAGAGACATAAAAAGTAACTAAATGAATAAATGAAGTTTTGTCGCACCTTTTAAAGAATGTAACTGTTACAGTTCTTCCGTAGAAAAATTCCTCAATCGTTTTCAAAAAAAAAAAAAAAAAAAAATTAAAAGTACAAAGTACATCAAAACACATTTTATCAAAGAAAGGAAAAAAAAACTCGTCCGTCGATAAAATGTCTCGATTTTCACTTTTAAACCGTTGCCAGTTGTTAAATATAAATAAAGAATAAAATGCCCTCGCGTATGAAACACTTTTGTTACAAAAAAAAATCGTCTGCCAAAAAAAATAATAGTAATAAATAAAATAACACAAATGAATAAATAAACAAAAAATCGTCTGCGCAGTCAGTTATTTTTTTCTGAGCCTGCATTTCCGCCATGTTTGTGGAGTCGGAGTCGGAATCAGAGTCCTCACAGAAGATTATTCAGAAAAGTACTTTACAAACATTATTTATCAAAACCATTTTTTTACAAAGTTAGTTTGAAGGAAATCCGACTTTAAGTTCCAGGATCAACATTCAACTTAAATTCCCCGTAGGCGCTAATGTTAAATTTTTTTCTGAACTGTTCAATATTGAACGAAAAATGGTTCAAACCAAAAAGCGAAATAAGGGAATGAACCTCTCCGAGATCTTTCAAACAAAAAAAAGTTTATTCCATTCGGATGGTTCACTCAGAAGTTATTAGGTGGGGAAAGGTTGCTTGAACGGTTCAATGTTGAACGAAAAAATGTTCAAATTGAAAATTTAAATACTGTAATGAAGTATCCTTGCTGAGATCCTTCGAACAAAAAAAAAGTTTATTTAAATCGGACTGTTCACTCAAAAATTATTAGGGGTGACAGCTTGCTTGAGCGGTTCAATGTTGAACGAAAAATTGTTCAAATCGGAAATGTAAATACGGGAATGAAGTATCCTTGATAAGATCTTTCGAACAAAAAAAAGTTTGTTGAAATCGGACTGTTCACTCAAAAGTTAGCATCGCGGGACAGGTTATTTGAACGGTTCAAAGTTGAACCAAAAATTGTTCAAATCGAAAAATCAAATATAGGAATGAGTTGTACTCGCCGAAATCTTTCCAACAAAAAAAAGTTTGTTCAAATCGGAATGTTCATTCAAAAGTTATTAGGGGGGGGGGAAAGGTTGCTTGAACGGTTCAATGTTGAACCAAAATTGTTCAAATCGAAAAATCAAATATGGGAATGAGTTGTAATCGCCGAGATCTATCCAACAAAAAAAAAGTTTGTTCAAATCGGAATGTTCATTCAAAAGTTATTAGGGGGGAAAGGTTGCTTGAACGGTTCAATGTTGAACGAAAAATTGTTCAAATCGAAAATGTAGATACAGGAATGAAGTATCCTTGAAAAGATCTTTCGAACAAAAAAAAGTTTGTTCAAATCGGACTGTTAACTAAAAAGTTAGCATCGCGGGACAGGTTGTTTGAACGGCTCAAAGTTGAACCAAAAATTGTTCAAATCGAAAAATCAAATATGGGAATGAACTGTACTCGCCGAGATCTTTCCAACAAAAAAAAGTTTGTCCAAATCGGAATATTCATTCAAAAGTTATTAGGGGGGGGGGGGACAGACAGACAGACCGACAGACCGACACACAAATTCCCCATCTCAATACCCTACTTTCAAATTTTTAATTTTTCGATATTCATTTTACCTTTTTATTTTTTTAACTTGGCGATATTTTTTGGACTTGGCGATATTTTTTTTAACTTGGCGATATTTTTTGGACTTGGCGATATTTTTTAGATGCATTAAGCCAATTTTAATACTTTTTTCGTCTTTCTTTTATTTTTAACGGGAAAGTAGGCTAAAAAGTGCAACATTGCACGATGTGAGAGAGAAAGCAAGCATGGTGATATATAACTTAATCTTATTATAAATCATAGCCAACATGTATAAAATGCTATTAAATTCAACAATATATTGTCTTAATGGGCATAAAATCCCCTCAATAAATGCATTATTAACAATTTCAAAAAAACTTGTGTTCTTTTAATATGAATTACAATTATTTTCAGTTTAAATTTAAAAAAAATGTTACTTACTATGAATTTATTTCTTTCAAGATATCAAGGCTGAATTTTGAATTTAGTTTTCAACAGGAGAGACTATGTCAGAAAGATAGTTTGCAGATTTTCACTTTAGCGTTTTGATAAAGCCTTTTTTCCAATTTTAGCATTTTTGCTAAAAATTTTTGAAATTCAGCTTAAACTCTGCTTCAGAGCCGATTCAACATTTTATTTATTTGTTTATTTTGGTATGCTGCAAAGAACTGTTGCCTTTTTGGTGGCCCTGCTGTCCTCTTTAAAATGCTCTCCGAAACTGAAACCTGAATGCAGATATCCAGCACCACCCTTTGTTTTTTAATTTCTATGCATATCTTAGATGTGTTTGTATTTTTGTCCCAATGCCATAACAAGTTTTTTTCCTCTCCTCTAGACCCTTCTGCTTAGTGTACAGCCTTGAAATTGACCAATGGTACGGGGTTTGAAGGCCATCAATCCTTTAACTATATATGTCTAAATTTTGCATTACAATTCAAACACTTGCGTCTTTGCGATTTTGTACTTCGGGGAAGGGGAAAGACTCAAATTTTCCTCCACGGCAGAAAAAATCCATTTTCGGTATTAATTCAGAAAAAAGCAGTCATCAAATATAGTAAATATAACACATTATCTGACACCCTTTCCAAAGCGGCAGAAAGAAAGTCAGGTACATAAGTATATCGTTATACATGCTACAGCTGTGCTTAAGCACAGAACTATTTTGATAGTTGAAATATCGAATTCGAATCATAATATGGCAGGTTATTCGATCTTTTTTTTCGAGGATGAGCAAAGTGTTCGATTTATTCCGGGCGTTCTCGAATCGAACACCGAGAGAAGTGTTCTTTGTCCCGCTCATCTGCTCGCGAAGCACCTCCATCGTCTTGCCATCACCTGGAGTTTTCCATCGTTCGTAGTGGAGAGGGGGAGGAAAAGCATCTCCCTCCTCTCTTTTCTAAAAATAAGGATATTCATTTTGTAGGACAGTGTTCGTTCGCGGAACTACTCTAGAGTTCGCTTTCAGCCCTCACAAACATCCTGACCTTTATTCGATACCGTCCATCCATACTTTTATTTCTTACCTTGCGTAAAAGATGAAAAAAAAAAAAAAATACTAACCTAATTTCTAAATTTTGCCATTTTGCATTAGGTAAAATAGTGTTTGCGACAGTTTTCTTTTAAAGAAAACTTTGTGCAGAAGCAAGAGAAAAAAATTCTTTAGTAATATCACTTATTAGAGCTTAAAAATCTCTAAAATTTTGCTCCACTGTGGTTATGATACAATTACTGACTGTATAAAGGCAATGGAGCGATATATGATACATTTTTTAAAAGATCTATGTTAGCGAACGAAAAGTAAGAAAAAAAAATATATTTGAATTTTCCTGAGCTACTTATGGAAATAATATTTGTATCACCAATGAGTTTGCTTTCAATGTGTACAGAATTAAGAAAAAAAATTAATCCCCAAACAAAAAGTGGGAGGCCCCGAAACGAGAATGAGCTTCCCCTGACATCAGAGGCTAATCGAGCCCTTACAATGGCATTTTCTCCATTATACATCTAACACTTACGTAGATGCTTTTAATAAAAAAATGTTTAAATAAATTATATAAGCAATTAACCTTAACTACAGTGTGGTTCATGGGCGCAAAAAGTTTGAAGGAAAATTACGTCTTGAACATTTTCAAGGAAGATTCCTACCAGTGCCGGATCTATAATTTTTTCGAGAGGGGTAAGCATCGTCTTAAAACTGGGCCCCGGCATGCTTCCCCTAGTTCTGGGACTACCATCGCTCTCCGTTCTCTCCTAAATTGCCCAAATATAGTCTAAAGTTGCGTTTTTTAAACTTAGATTTTGAAAAAATTTGGAGGAAAGTTCACTGAACCCATTTTCTAACTTGGGATCCCTTTCCTTAACGTCAGCTCAATATCTTAAAATTTTGCTTTACGAAACTTCACGAGGAACACCTAAACTCTTCCTTCCCATAGATAATCTAAAACTAACTTCAGTTTCAAAAACGACTTTAGTGGGAGTGTTCTCCCTTTTCCCCTCTATCATTACTAAATGTGGCCTAAAGCTGCGTTTTTAACAATATCGAAAAACTTTCGAAGCGTCACAAAATCATTTAACGTCACCAAAGATAGCTTAAACTTGTGCCTTAAAGCCTATAATTTTAAAAGCTTTTCGCGGGAGATCATTAAATGCCCTTCCCTCTCAATTTTCATCAAACATTGTCTACAATTGAGATTGTGATTTCGAGAAAAATTCTGCTAGGAGTCTCCAATTCCATCACGTCTTAAAAATTAACCTAAACCTATCTTAACTGTTGAAAATTATTCGGTATATAGCGAACCCCCTTTCCCTTCATTTTACCGAAAATTTCTCTTGCACTTTTCGCAAGAATTGCAAATTGCACTTTTTCGCAAAAACTTTTTTAAATCATAAAAGAAGGATTTAAAATATTTTTGAAATACGGATTAAAAAAAATGAAACCAGCTATTAATCAATTACTTCAGTATATATATATATATATATATATATATATATATATATATATATATATATATATATATATATATATATATATATATATATATATATATATATATATAGGGGAAAATGGGGTAAAGGGAAATAGTTAAGATAACTGTTTCAAAATGCAGCAAATTGGAAATTTGCGCTAAAACTGATTGTACATAAAGAAGGAGTAATGTATTTTGTAACGACTTAGTTGAAATATTATTTATTATTAAAAAAAAGGGGGGGGGGGGGTTGGCCTAAAAAAAACTTGTAGCAAAGTGAAAAATAAAATATTTTCGTGGAGAAATATTTTCTACTTGACAATTAACAGTAATTGTCATTAAATAAATGTAAATTAACTAATAGATGAATTAATAATGAATAATACAGGGATAAATAAATGAGTAAATGAAGAAAGAATCAGAAATATATGAGAAAAAAAAATGAATGAGTGAACAACATAGAAGTAGAGAATAAATGGGAAATGAGTGAAGGGATGAATTACTAAACGATATCAATAAGTAAAAGAATACAAATGAATAAAAAAATGTAGAAAAATATATGTGATTTAATAAATGAATAAATAAGTAAACAAAATGAACTATTTCACTTTGCCCGCTTGCACATGTCAAATTTTATCGAACATTTAAAATCAAAACATGTTTGATTTGAGCTAAATAAGTCCTGCATTAGACGTCAGTAAATCTCAATTGATACTTAAAATGATAATTACAAAAAAAAAATTATGCTTTTATTATAACAAGAAATATTTTTGAAAAACCACGAATTCTGCTATATGTGTATCAAATGTTGAAAATGACTTGTATTGCTTTTTTTTTTTTTCATTAAACTTCAAGGCTATTTATTTTCTGACTGAAATCAACTTTATGTTTAGGAACTTAATTAAATATTACTAGATAGGTAGCGCTGCAAACTGAAAATATTTCACTATTTCACTTTTATATATACACACTAAGGGATGTTTTAATGTTATTATATTAGAGCCTGTGTGGGGAAATTTTAATCGTAAATAGTCAGAGATGGATTTGCTTTGCACGAACTTGAAAGTTGTTTTGTGCAGAAAATGTGTAAAAAAAGGGTTTTGTGATTTAACTCTACTTTTTCCATTTTTCTTTTTAACATCAGCGCATGTGGAAGGAGAATGTGCCCCCCCCCCCCCCCACACACACACACTCTCTTCCCCGCGCAGTCACCAGCTTCAGAACTGACACCGAATATGATAGGAAAATTTATAGGAATTTATTTCAAGAGAATCGCAAGCCAAATTTTGTGAGAACTTTCCAGATTTAAGTATGAAAACATTAAAATTTCATAATATATTGAAAATTGAAAAAAATACTTTTGTGCTTGAAAATAATAATTGAAATCTTTGTTCGCAACGACAAACCTGTCTATCTCGAATTTCACGGGACAGAACAAAAATTCGAGATACGGAGGTTTCGAGATACAGATGCTGTGATAAAATTGACAAAAATAAGCAATTAGAGCAAAGTTAAATACATAATACATTGTTTTGTATTGATATTGTGGCATATTTTACTGTACGACATGTTGTGAGTCCACGTTTTACTAATTGTGATGACTTGATGACTTGATGACTATATCCGTAACAAGTTAATGCATACCTTTCAGTACGAACGTAGTATTTGAATGATTGTGTAGAAGATGATTTTTGTCTCCAAGTTAAACAATTCATAAAGGTGGCTGGAGATGAAATTCAAAAATGAGAGTCGTCAAAATTCGAGATGTAGAGGGTTTTGGGAAAAATCATTCGAGATAAACATGAGAAAAACATTAAATTTATGCTGTAAAAGCAGGGAAATTGAAAATTTTCGACATAGAGAGGTTTTCGAGATAAACAGATTCGAGATAAACAGGTTCGACTGTATAATTTAAAATTTATTTCGCGAAGGAATCTGGGCCCAGCAGTCCACCACTTAACCCTTCACTGCACGGTGTGCCAGATCTGGCACAAACCAAATAAACCCCCATATATTCCAATGATTTTTGAATGCAGTTAAACTGAGCTTTGTGCCCCTTCTGGAACATTGCTATAACAGTTTAGTGTGATTTTTATGCACTAGTTAGTTGTACTAGTCTAGGTATTACAGTTCTTGCTTTTGAAAGAAAGAGGGTCTGCATTTCCGTTAGAAGTGTGCTTAGTAATTATTTCCTTTGTTCTAAAAATGCTTAAATACACTTAGTGGAAAGTTTGTTTATACCACTTACGGCACAAAACACATTATAGATTATTACACTTATCGGTATACAAAGCATATGCTATGTGCTTTGTGCCATATATAGAACAAACAATTAAAACATCATTTTTGGTGCATATTTTTAAGATTAATTTTTTTCTTCATTTTTCCTGAACTCAGGGCTATTTAAAAGGTAACAAATGGTTTTTTTCATGAAAATATAAAAAATCGTGCAGTGAAGGGTTAAATACGCATTTGAAATAGAATGAATAGGGCAGTTAAAAATAAATAATTTAAAAATAAAAAAGTTACACTGAATATCAATACATATTCAGAAGAGTATTCATAAAAAAATGTGTCAATTGGCATTCAATTTTCGAAACGGTTAAGAAATTGAAAACGAAACAATATCCGGCACCCGCTGTTTCTTCAATTCTCCAGTAGATGGCACTTCGGATGCGAAAACATCCTTCTTAGGTTCGCATCTCACATCTTCCATCTCCTCGCTTTTTTAGCCGACTTTCGAATTTAAAATAAAAAAAGGTAATGCATTTTGTTTCTTAAAAAGCATTTTTATGATCACTATTGATGCATCGTTTTGATATGTTAGAAACATTTTTCTGCAGCGTTTCTCAAAATTTTTTGACACGCGGACAATTAAAAATTTGCGAGAAAAACTTCGCGGACTGGTGAACTTTTTAAGCGTAAAATAAACTTTATGAGGAGCTAAAGAACTATTGCATTAGTTAATTGTACGATTTGTATGATGATTTCATAATGATAAACATTAAATGTACCGATAAATAATTGTAAAAAATTGTGAATTTAAATTAAGTAAATGAACCTTTTTGAAAAACAATTACAGAAATTATGACAAGGTAAAATATCGTAATATTTTTCTTTAATTCATTAGGTTATTTTTTTAATCGTTTCATGATTTATTTTTTGTAAAAATTTCTTTGTTTTTTAATACGATAGTTTTTCAACGCAGACAAGTAAGAATCTAGAGCTGGCCAAACGTTTCTGGGAACCAGTGACAGTCCACCGTTTTCCCCGAACCCTTTATTTCGCACTATTGTCAACCCTAGTGTGGTATTTTATATACTTATGAGAACTGGTACGACCTACACCACTAGCGCAGTCAGAATTCATCTTTCGGGTGTAAGGTCCTAACAGTCTTTATATGTACACAATTACCCTTCCATTATTCGCAATGCTGTTAAAATCAATTGCTCTAGAGTTTAGACACCTAACCTCACCTCACCTTGTTCGCAATGCCCCTGAATAGCAGCTTTCTGGTTGAGCTAGTGGTCCGTTTGTTGTTGAAGAGTTGAGAATGCTTTTTTTAATGTGTACTGTTATACAGAGTGGTCCGGAAATGGACGTATACCCTTTTATTTTCAACATTGTATTAATAATAAGGGAATGTTTGTTATACACAGTTACCTTGGTCAGAATCATAATCATCTGTAGAATGCAATCCATGTCGTAACCTAAGTGAGTTCTGCTCCATGTTCTCACAGATGTTTTAGAGTATTGTAGATTCGGCGGTATTTTGCCTCAAAACATATAAAATAACAGGGCGCAGAATTCATGTGTGTTACTAAATGGATGGTATTCTACAGATGCTTATTATTCATCAGACTGCAAAGTAATTGTGAAAACAAACATTCACACAAACTAACATAATGTTGAAAATTAGTGGGTACGCCCACTCCAAATTTAAGTCTGAAAATATGAAAACTTTTTCCCTATCACTTGTTCTAAATATATTTCGGGAGGGGCCCGAGCCCCTAAAATACGCCCTCGTATGGCATGAATGTACCTTATGTTAATGGTACTCGACCAGGAATTGGTAATGGTGTTTTGACCAGATCCACAGAGTCCGAGGACGCCACATGTCTCGAGACGGCGGCGGCAGGGCAGCAAAAACGAGGGGGCACATGCGCAGAAGGCGAACGTCGATGAACCTGTGGCCGCGGGGCGCAGGTGTGTCGCGCACCCCTTTTGGGAAAGTTCTCAAATGTTTGGGGGCAAAGCCAAATATTTGAGAACTTTTCCAAGTTTAGTTTGAAAACACGAAAACCATTTTCGCAATGAGTAGTTTTAAATATATTTTGGGAGAGACCCGGGTCCCTTCGGTTTCCCCCTTGTATGCAGGGCCCGTTTAACTATCGAGAAGCTTTAAGCACCCTTTTTCGGGAGCCCCCCTGTAGTCACAACTTAAAATTGTTAAAGCCAATGGCTGAAATTGTAACTTATTTTGGGGTCCTTAATGAACAGGGACCCTGTGCGTCCTATTTGGCTTATTCAGTGATCAGGCCCTGCTTGTATGGCATGTATGGGGCTTATATTAATAGCATTGGACCAGGAAGAGGTAATGGTGCATCAGCCAGGTTCACAGGGTCCGAGGACTCCACGTGCCGCGAGGCTGCCAAAACGAGGGCCCACGTGCGCAGAGAGGGCGAACGTCGAAGGAACCTGTGGCCGCGGGGCGCAGGTGTGGCGCGCGCCCCATCTGCAGGCAAGTGGCCCCGTCTTCAGGTGAATCTAATTAAAAGACAGAAAAAATATCTCTCTCTCTGGGTTCAAGAATCGGGACGAGCCCTCCATCTGCGCGTACACAGGTTTTGCCATCTCGGGACAGCTGCCCCTCTCTCTCTCTGGTACGGACCAGGTGTGCGATCCCCCCTCTCTCCGAAATCGTCTTCGTCTTCTTCTTCTTCTAGACACCCTCTTCTTCCGGTTCCGCAGCGGCAGATGGCGCGCAGCGCGTCGTGCGCAGAAACTGAATGAGTGGCGCAAACAAAACATCTACGAATACTACACACACGTGCATACATTAACTCCGAAAACATAAACAATATCCCTTTAATAGTACGTGGAAGAGAAAATGCGCATAAATTGATTTTGGTGTTTATTTGTTTACTTCTTTCGGCTTATCCTTTTGCCAATTACATGAGTGTGTGTATGTTTGCATGTGCGCGTACGTGTGCGCGCGTGTGTGTGTCATCAGTAAAAAAGGACGAAAAAGAATAGGGTCGTTGTGACCTATTGAATATCCCTTTTTTAACTACTAAATATTGTTAAGATGCTTACAAAACACAAAAATTCACCATTGCCGAATTTTAAAACACAACGGTTGATTCTTAATGATTTTTTTAAAAACCCACGCGAAAAAAAAGCGCGCCTTGAAACCGAAACCCGTGACGTCGGATGGCAGTAACTTTCAGCCTTTCATCCATAAAAATTTGATTTTAGCTATATTATCGTTTCATTGCGGGATTTTCTCCTTCCGTAATCAATACCTTAAAGTCTGCTAATTCACTATTTTAAACTGGATTTATCAAAGAGCAATCCAATATCCTGCTAGGGGTGATTGTTTTGATATTTTTTGGTGAAATTCGTATTCAAATTTTTAGAACGCATCACTTGGCGAGGAAAAAAAATTACGGCAGTGCAGAGCGAACAACAGTGCGGAAGCCGGAGAAACCGGTTTCTCGAGCTCCTCGCATCTAAAGCTTCTCGCTCTTTCTTCGCCTTAGTGGAAAGTTCAAAAGCGCCAACGAGTGCCCAGTGACGTCACCCCCGCTTGAAATTTAAAAATTATTTAAAAAAAAAAAACTACTTGTCGCAGCGCAAAAATTTTTCGCCGTTGATGTTCATGCATGTTGCTCTATCATATAGAAATAAAATTGAAAAATTGAAAACTTCCCTATTCATTGTCAATGGTTGATTTGTAGAGAAAGTAAATATTCTTAAACTGATATAACGGAGCATCGCTACGTTCAAAAACAGACTAAATGAATTACATTCGTTATTAAAAGAGGAAAAACTTGTTTTCACAGCTCTAACTATTCTTTTTAAAAAACGGTTCTAACAAGTACATAGTAAAGATATTAAAAAAAAAACACACAAGGAGCAAAGGTAGGATAATTTTATGTTATTCAAAAATAGTTACATTCTTGTCTTCCGCAGAAAAAGGAAAGAGCTTTACACATTTGGCTAACAAAAAAAGAAAAAAAATCATTAATTTTTGAAATGAAATTAGTGATGTAACAAAATTTTCATTGGGGCCCTTTGACATCGTAATAAATAGGTGCGACTATATCTTTTTTGCCCTTATTATTTATTTTTGTATTTATTTATTTTTGCACCCTTTATTTATTTTTGTATTTTTAGACACATTTAGTTCCTTTGACATTTATTTTTTCTTTATATTTAACGTGTGTTTTATTTTTCACTTTTTTTTTTCTCCTTTTTGTTTCCTGCAATTTAAGAGAAAAGTTTCTCACAACGGTTTAAATTAAAGCAAATGAATCAGTTTCAAATCTAGTAAATAATTTCAGACTCTTTTAATAAATTCCCAAGGTTTGTATTTCAGTTGTAAATACATTCTAACAATTCAGTGTTTCGATAATCTTGATGGAAAAATATATAACTTTCATGTATAAATATTATCTTTCACGTTCTCACTTAATAAAAAACATTTCCATATTCTTCCGTGACACCATTTCACTTTCATATCACAAACATCAATGATAGATTGCATATGCAATGCTAAGCTTCAGTCATAACTTTTCCATGATCTCTTGTGGCATATTAAACCAAAGAACAAATTTTAATCTATAGACAAATTAAATATTTAGACTTAAAGCATGTACCTACAAAAGTAAGTACTTCCAATTCTGATTTTTGCGCAAATGCATTATTTCCACCACTTTTTCAGAGCAATACTTAAGTTGGCCAGCAACATGAGGGACGTAAATAGTTTAAAATTTGCTCTTTAAAGGTTTTAATAAATGAGAAAATGTAATTGTATCGCATATCTTTTTGTGGTTATAAATATAATTTTTTCCTAAATTTTCTTTTTTTTTAATGTTCTTACTTTTTCAGCCATTATGTTTTATAGCTATTGGAAAACTCGATTTAGGAGGCACGAGCATACAGCTCATATGGAGAAGAAAAGGGAACTGGGACAGTGCAAAGGCTTTGTGTTGTCCTCTGTAAATACTACCAAATTTCACAACAATAAACAAAAAAATACAAAAGTGTTTGTGAAAATATTAAGAAAAGAATCAAATGGTAAAGGATTGACTATCACAGTTCAGCAATTTTTATTTCATATTTTTTTTTTTCAATTAACAGGAATATTTACCAAGCTCAAACTGTTTCTTAAAACCTAAGAGCACAATTTTAGGTCTTCATTTTCGGTTTTTCTATTCGAAGGTGCCGGCAGGAGTTGCAAGGGGGTACACTTGCAACCCCTTGGCTTTGGAAAAAAAATTATTGAAAAAATATTTGAGACTTTTTAATTCAACAAAATTATATTGTAACTAATAAATACCATTAGATTCATTTTAAACAAAAGACAAACCACAAAGTAGGGGAATGTGGGGCAAATCAAATAATTAAGATAGCTAACATGTTTCAAAATGAACGCATTTCAAATTTGTTCTGAAAATTATTGTACATAAAGATTGAATAACGTATTTTGTGTGACAACTTGCGTTGAAATATTATTTTTCGTTTTTGGCAGTTATTTTGCACCTTCAAAAAAAGGTAGGAATTTTCCACCTTAAAAAACCATGGGGAAAAGTGAAAAATGCAATATTTTTACAATGAAAAATTTTCTATTTTATGATTAACAGTAATTTTCATCAAACGGACGTGTAAATAAACGAATAAATGACTTATTCATGAAACTGAACGAATAAATAGATAAACAAATAAATGAAGTCATTAATGAACGAGAAAAAGGATTGAGTGAATAAAATAATCAGTGAACGAATGAATAAATAAGTGAATTAATAGGTAAAAGAATGTAAATTAAGTAATAAATAAGAAAATGCGAACGGGGGGTGATTTAAAAACTAATGCATAAGTAAAGGAAATGAACTATTTCACTTTGCTCCATCCACTTTGCCCCGCATTCACTTGACAAATTACATTGAAAATTTAAATTCAAAATTCGCTTAATGTAAACCAAATAAGTATTGCACTAGACACCAGTAGATCTCAATTACTACTTAAAGTGATGATTACAAAAATTTTATAATTGTATGATAACAAAAAATATTTTTGAAAAATCACGAATATTACAATAGGTGTATCAAATTTTGAAAATAACTTGGATATTTTTTTTTTGAACTTTAGATCTATCTATTTGTTGACAGGAATTAACTGTATGTTTAGGGACTTTGTTAAAATATTGCTAGATAGGCGACGCTACAAACTGTGAAAATATTTTCACTTTGCCCCACATTTCCCTACATTACGAAAATATATTTGTCTCTTGTTTATGTCCACGAGTGCTGGTAAGGGGATGCAAGAAGAAGCATCTTCAGCCTCTGGCTTTTAAATATAAAATTTAATTATTTAAACAAGGCCAAACTGTAAGATGCTTTTTAAAAATCTACCAAACACATCACGCTAAATACTAATCTCACGTTTATGTCCATGAATGCCATTAGGGGGATGCAAGGTGGTGCACTTTTACATTCCGGATTTCAAAAATAAAATCGAATTAATTTTAAAACTTAACCTTTCGTAAAAAAACTTCTTTTAGTCCATAGATTTTCCATCTTCAAATTAATAACTAATACGTGCTATTAAATAAGTGAAAGTTACCTAATTTTTTGCGAAGGATAAATTACGAAATATTGCGATGAATTTGAGAGCATTAAAACTTATACATTTAATAACTTGAGCAAAGAGGAAAATAGATCTCTGAATTTGCTTTAAAATTAACAAATTAATACACAAAACATATTTAATTTAATATAACTATGCATTTTAAATTAATAAATATTTACTTAAAAAAATATATTTACGATTTTGAGAACAATAAAACTTGTACATTAAGCAACTTTAAGAAAGATGCATATACATTTCGGAATTCACTTTAAAATTTATTGATTATTTAATTAAAAAATACATAAATGAAAAAATAATGTGATTCTGCGGATGACCATGTTTCTCTTGGGCATATCAGTAAGCACGTTTATAAGCACTGACATCCCATTTTGACGTCAGTCATTTCTACCAAAATAAAAGGATTGAAATCTCTAGCACATGACGTCAGCATCGGAAACTACATCCGTCGATGACTCATCAGGAAAACGATTAATATATTCTTAAAGTTATTTATAAAAAGGATTATGTAGTGGGATAAGGCGATATTTGAGCAAAAGAATGCGGGATTATTTCATTTTAAAATACAATAGATATATATATATTTTTAATTAGCCTTTCGTAGTAACCCATTAATGCCTGACCTTTTTTTTCCAAAGATATTTTGTGTACTGGTTACACGGTTACAGAACACACTTTACAATGATTATGTGCTGCAATCTGTTAATAATGAATTGAAACAATACCAAAGTAAGAATTTAACACTATTATTTGGTTGAAATGTTCATTTTTGGTCAATTCAGACACTTTTTGGACCGTCCGTAAAAAGTGATGCAAGGCATTAATGGGTTAAGTTATTTTTATGGGGCCATAAGAAGCGGGTTATAGTATAGATTTTTAGTTTAAAAGGACTCCTAGTAAAAGAGTGATATTTCATTGTAGAAACTATAGTATGAGCATTTAGCATCAACTTGCTTGCATTTTAAACCACAAAACATAGTGCAAAGAAAATACTGTCACGATTGTTTGAAATAGATGTTAAAAAAAATTTTAAAAAAGGTAAATTCTCAAAATTCAATTCCTCAAATTGATTTGCATCTCCCACAATATTTTTATCAGTGCTTAATTTTTAATGAAAGTCCAAGTTCCTGCAGGGTTCAAAGCTTATTTTAGAGCTTAAACAGTCCGAATTCGGTCTAATTTATGAAAATTCTTATAAAATTGAAAAGTGAAAAAAAAAGAGCTCCCATGTAAATTAAGACCTAATCTTTATTAGTCGTAACCCCAAAAAATGAGTAAAAAATAGCTATATTTTGAACCTTGCTCAGCAACAGGGTCATTAATGCGTTAGTGAAACTTTCGATTCCGACGAGTCGTGCAACTGATTTGAGAGCATTGTACTGTATTAAAAATTATTGACTAATATCTTAAATGTTCCTACTTCTACTTATTCTGAGCAAAAAATTCGTTTCTTCAAGTTCTCTTCAGTGTTGAAGAAAAGAGCCAAAGAATTTTGAAAAAAAAAAAAAACATACGGAATTAGCCAAATAGAGTATACAGTCATTCAAGGGGTACGTTTGGGCCAGTCCGGATAACCTGTCCCACTTCAAATTTTTTAATACTATATTTTAAAACCTTTAGGAGCAGAAATCTTATTTTCTGACCTCACTAGAAAAATGAATCCCTAGGAATTCGAGTTTTTTTCCCATAAAAGTCAAACAAAATGAAAAATATGAAATGATGAAAAGCTATCCCAACTGCCACATAGTTACAGAAAAACTTGTAAAGTTGACCTTCCTTAAATGTTGACAACGATTGTTAGGTATAGAATTTATCCTGGATCATATACAGCTATTTCCTTAAGTTGACCACTAAAATACTGTACCGCAGGTGGTCAACTTACACAGGTTTCACTGTACTCTGAATGACTGTAAATAAATGAGGCTCAACAGAACGCAATGCAACTTTGATCCCAGTTTAACCAGTAGTTGTGCTTAGAATCGTCCCTAACAAGGGACGATTTCCTAATGTTTCCTAAATGTCACCAGATTGGATCGTTTCTAGTGGAGAAAATTATGTTTTCCCGAATCTTTTACCAATCGCCTGAATCCGGAATGGGTGCTGCTCGTTTTGAGCCACTTTCCCGAGGTGTTTCTCATAAAACAAAAACCCCGGTGTCTTCCCCAGTGTCGGGGAATGTTGTGTTCCCGCTTCGAAGGATGTCTCGACTTCTCACGGAAGTCGTTCGTTCCGAATATTCGAATCTTGAGAGCGAACGTTCGCCATCTGCCGGGAAGACCCCAGCTGCTGTCCCTGCTTCCGGTCGCGTACTCTCGAGGGGTGGTTGTGTACGTGCACCATCCCTTCTTCACCTGAAGATGATCTTGACGAATCCTCCGGCTGTCGTACCTGTGGTATATTCGGAATTCGACGACAAAAAAGGATTGGAAAAATCGGGGGTGGAAACTACCTTACGATCCGAAAGTGGGACATAACGGGAAAGAAAAATGAATAAATAATACCTAATGAGGGCAAAACATTGTTAGTTGAAGTAAGTTGCCAAGTGAGGCATTGTCTCCAACGGCATGTTTGGTAGATATTTGAGCTGTTTCAAAAATTTCTAGGAAGATGATTAATTCTGATCACAGATTACTTGGGAAAAGAATATCATTTGCAAATAAGGCATGGGATATAGAACTGCAATTGCCCGACCTGCTCGTTTGTGCTGTTGAAGCACCAATGAGTAAGACAAGTCATTGAAGTAAGACAAGAATATTTTTGTTATCATTTTGAGTTATCGTGGAAGAAATTACTAAAAATAGAATAATTCCTCCTGCCTGATCGAAATGCGCTAGCAAGTTAACATAAGTTCAATGATTTCGGTCATATTATTGAGCAAAAGAAAAAATGCTGGGATACAGAAATTAAACGCTGGAATAATAAAAGCACTCGTTGATGTCAACATTTGTTCACAAAATATGTCACATAATAACATATAACAATTATGATTCTTGGTCTTGGTCCTGATCTGTCCAACTTAGGGTCAACTAAGGGCATTCAAATCCTAAGCACCATCACTTCACAAACTCATCTAAAAGCAAAGTTTTCGTACAAAATGATTGGCGAGTTGTATTTCATACATCATACGCAATATTATATTTCATAATATCAAAAGTGCAGTTCTTTACTTTTCCTGTAATATTCGTTTTGGAAGCTACAGCGAGTACTATCGTGTTGACATTTTTTATCTTCAGTTTTATATTTTGTCCTTGCTATATGATTTGTATTCTCCAAAATCTGCACACTTTTTCAATAAATTTTCGGATTATTTATTCATCAAAATTAGTTTAAATTCAAAGATGTTCTGCATGCGACCAGAGAGGTTACATTAAAAGAGTTTCATGTGTCTGTAACATGAAACATTTGTACTTGGAACAACGAAACTTGTACTTGGAAAAGTCAAAATAACAAACAATTTAATCACAACACTACACATAGTTCAACTATTTTGATTCCTCATTTTTTTTTTACATTTAACTTACAAATTTTAATGCTAAATTAGAATGTGAGAAATATTTTCATATAAAGTAACGTCCTTTATTTTCTCTCAAAATGAAAAACAAAACTACATCGTACTTTGATAAGAGAAAACTGCAGAACATGCTCAAAACTACATTGTTGTCGAACTGTGTACTGTCTGGTTTCAAATAAGATTAGGCCCATTCGGTTTTTGTTTCCATGACGTTATTTAAAGAAGGTGTACATCAGTTTTTTGACAGTCAAAAGAAAATATAACCGCCCGAAAAGAAGATCTAATGAAGAACTAACCGCACTTGACCATTGGCTAACAATCATTGGTAAAGAAAACAGTTGTTTTTTATTAGTTTCACGTTACAGAAGTACACGTTGTGTTTGTGTTTATCAGTCATGAGCAGCAAAACATTTTCAAACATAGAACATATTAAACAATTTTGAAGGCAATTACCATTAGTCATTGACAAATAATAGATATCAGTACATATATGTGATTTACACTCATCGTTTTTACCCACGCTTGAACCAATCGCCATTTGAAAAAAAAAAAGATTTTGAAGCTTAAAATTGTCTAACGCCTACTTATTAGATGCATTGAATAGATCATAAATGTGTTGTAGAGGAAGCAGGAAAAAAATTAACGAATTTTTAAACCAAAAATTAGAATTTTCCAATATTGCTCCGATTTTGTCTATGCATTAGACAAAATCCACCCCCCTCGCATTTCTGAATCCTTAAATTCAGACAAATCGTTCCACATGACCCACCTGTAGCATCCCTTGTTTTAAATTCTTCTTGGCATCTGCATCAAGTTCCCACAGAAGCAGATTTCGAACGTTTTTCGGGAATCGGCTGCCTTCTCTTTCCCTGGTGACTGTCGGCACCTGGCTACCGGTGAGGTACGACCTCACCTGATGCCTCCCAGTCGGTGGAATGTTTCTCAATTTTTCAAAAAAATCTAAATGCAGCTGAAACCATATGCACCACAAGTTCGCGAGCTTCTGCTATGCTTTAGCATATGATCTTAAGTTACTTGTATTATGTATTAATATTGTAAGGTTATTCTTCTTTTACGGTAAGTTATTGGTTTAGAGCTATCAGTTTCAAGCTTGTTATGTTACACTGAAATGTGTGATACTCAAAAACAAGCCCTAATTACTGAATAATCTAATTTGGCCTTGGCCTAAGGCTCTATAAGGCTAAAACTGTTTCAAACATTGGCTGAAATTATAAAGTTTGACGAAAAGAAGCCCCCGAAATAGTGTTTAGCCTAGAACTCCCAATATCTAAATCCGACTCCTCCAACGAAGATGAAAATATTTCATCCCGTACGATGAAACGAATATATAAAAGAAATGTTCCTTTAACTCTTTGAGGGACGCTGTGTGAATCCTCAACATTTTAGTCTAATTTCGGCGGTTGCTAGAAGTTAATATCTTGGTAGCATGGAGTATGTAGCCTTTTTTTTTTTTTTTTTAATCGAAGGGCTTTGCCTATTTTTGAGACATATTTTATCAAATTGTCCTTCTGTAACAGTGTTTAAGAACTATCTTGATTTTTCTTTTTTAAGTGAAAAAGAAAAATCCCGTTTTCATTGAATATATTTAATCAGTGGCAAATTTATTATTTCGCACATTTTCAACTGTAAATGCAATTATTTCTTAATGCTATGAAAATTTTAAGTAAAAGAACGCTTACCATTTGCCGAAGATTGCTTACCTATATTATTTGATTTGTAAGGGGAAACAGAAACGTAGGGGTAAGCAAAAATATGAACTTAAAGTTTTGCATAGCTCTGTAATACAAAAGCCCTCTAAAATGCATAGTGCCAGGTCTTTCAATTTGCAAGTCCATCACTAAATTTAATTAAGTAAAAAGTGATGAATTAGATCAAAAATATACAGACTATGTCAGTGAAACAGCGCTAACAAACTTCTAGTTTCTATTCGAGCTAGGATTTTATCCGGATTCTAGGAAATTAAAAAATATATTTACGATATAACCTAGCAATAAATTATAACATATTTTCTTATTTTGATTTTAAAGTTTTATAAGAAAAAATATTCTACTGATTTTGTTTTATTTTGAGTATTTGATTGAAAAATTCAAATTAAAATTTTCTATATTTCCCAGCAAAAAAAAATAAATAAATAAAATAAATAAATAAATAAATCTGCTGAAAAGCTTTTAAAAACCTGAAGAAATTTTATCTTCTAGAAGTCTGCAGAAATCTATAATAAAACTTCAAAAAAACTTTTTTTTTTCCAAATTATCTGCAGATTATTTTTAGCTGGGTTCTTTTTTAGGTCCTAGTTTATTCCTTAGTTTATCTTTAAATTTTCTTCGAAAACGAATGAAAAGCTTTTTAATTCCTATTTAAATGATATGCACTTCTGCGCTGTTCAAAATATTTTTTAAATCTCTTTGGATTGAGGGAATGGTTTAATTAGCTATCGAAAGCGAAATTGATCTCAAATTTTGGGGATTCTATAAAAGTCCTCCAAGCGGTGGCGGATTTACGGCGTCGCAATTACGGTGTCCCCCACAAGACAGGGGCCCTGAATGAAAATCCATAAGGTTCCTGAAAAATAGTTTTCGTAATGCTGTTTACGTCTAAGAGCCCCAAAAAGGCATTGTGACGCGTACACAAACCTGTAAATTCGCCACTGCGTCTTCAAGTAATCCGTAGCCCATAGGAAAAGCATGTTAAATCAGCAAGGGGCCATCTGTCCATCCAGTTTCCATTGATTGTCTACAATTTATAAAATACATCAATTTTGTGGCATTTCGGTGTGCGTCTTCTGCTTTGGATTGTTTTCTGTTCTCTTTTTCAACGGTAAATGCAATTATTTCTTAATGCTATGAAAACTTTATCTAAAAAAACGCTTAGAAACTGCTGAAGATTGCTTCCCTATATTATTTGATTTGCAAAGATTTACATCGTTTGCTAAGAGGAATCAGATTATAATAAGCATTACAATTAGTATGAAATGAAGATCTCACTCACCTCCTGCTGAAGAAGTAATTTAAGTAAAGAGTTCTCCTGTAATTAGAACAATGTTCCAGTTTTAAAACCCCGCTCCCTTCCAAGAACAAAATGAACTTGATGTGAAAAGACTCATAACAAACTTATTTTTATTAAAAAACGCTTTAAACAGCATCCCTCCAGGCTCCATCCCCCACCAGGATCCGAACTAACTCGTACCAAATGCCTCTAGGTTCAAAGCTGATCCTGAACATATCAAAACGGCCATTTTGTCAACTTGAAAATTCGTTTCCAAATTTGATAACAATTTGATATTTAGCTTTGAGCTTAAATTTACTTTTTGCCAACAACCCCACCCACCCCTCATTCCAGATTGTAGTTCAATAAATGAATTAATTTTTGAATTATTCAAAGTTGGTGTCATGAAATTCACTACAATGTTTTCTTTTATCTGTTTCATTTTTTTTTTACTTTAGTTATTTTTTTATTTTTGTTTCATTATTATGATTTTTTAATTTACTACTTTTCGTATTCTACAAGCAAAACAGCAAAAAAGGTAAATTATTCACATCATATCAATTCAAGACATATTATGTCCTTCGAATTCAACCAAAACACGGTAAACCAGTGGGCACTGTACGTTAATTATTATTTGATACCGCTTGTCTAAAAGTTCAAGATATTTTGTTTTATTTCTTAAATTTACTGTAGAGCCCCTCCATATTTGTCTCTCTCTCTCTCTCTCTCTCTCTCTCTTTGTTGTCAACAGACCTTTTTCTCTGATCAATATATTAAAGCGACTCACCTTACCTTCAAATTCAGTCTTGCGGAATTCTTCATCTTCGTTAATTTATCGTACGACTTTTCCCACAACTCTTGAACCTGGTTAAGCACAAAAAAGGAGCCTGCTATATCGTTGACTTGTTCAGAACATCTGCGGAGTAAAAAATAAATAAATAAATAAAACCAAGTAAAATACATGCCTTAATAAGAAATTCGTGCTTTTATCACCAAATGCCATTACGGATAAACAAACAGGAAAACTATAAGCAGAAAACTCCTTCCTCCATACTTACTTTCGCTTAAAATGTAAGGGAAAAAAGAACATAAAATTAGTTAGTTTTTTGTATGTTAAGAAGTACTCGGATTTTTTTCCTTTTTTCTTTTTGCTCGGAGAAGGGGGGGGGGGGCGATTTTCATACAATAATTCCTTACGTTTTTAAATCCTTTATAAAGAGAACTCTATCTTCTCCATCGCTTCATGTTTTTTTTATTATTTTGATATCGCTTTATTTATTTGTTCATTTAATTTATTGATAAGCTTTAGTATATTTGCCAAATCATCTACAATAGTGATTTTCAACTGATGGTTCTGCGGACCGATACCATTCCTCAGAAAAATTTGACGGGTATTTGGAATTTTTAGCTCGTCCAAGTTAAAAAAAAAAAAAAGAAAGCTCAAAATTGATAAAAACAACATTATTATCCTATTCGACATGTTTTACCTGAGTTTTGATATAAATCATAAATTTCTATGAATTTTCACAAATGTTTAATAATAGATGCAGACTGTAGAGTTATTGTAATAATTGAGTACTGAACTTTATATTCAAATATTTTTTGTCGCATTTCTTTAACATCTAGTAAAATTTTATTTGTGTACTTAATATTATTATTATTACTTTGCAAAAAAAAAAAAAAGAAAAAAAAAAGAAAGTTGAAATATGTCACTAGTTAGCAAAATATTTTCACACCTTTTTAGCGCCCCTGAGTCAACAGTTTTTTTTGTTTATTTATATTTATTCATTTATTTATATTTTTTTCCAAGGGGCTAACTCCTTGCTCGTTGACGTTCACCCACCCTCGAGAGTCTGTGTTTGTGTGCACCACCTATGAGTTGGTACCGGACTTTTCGAAACAAAATCCCAGTACTGCTTTTCTGTAAAAATAATTTTCTTTGCGCATAAAATAATTGATCACCACTCAAGATTCAATTGGCGTTCTACTGGGAAATTTAGGGATGATGTGTGTGTGTCACACAACTAGTTACAAACCAAAACTGTTTTTTATTTATTTATTTTAGATTATTTATAGGTTAAAAAAAAGTTATTGAGTTACTTGTTTTCGCGCGGAAAGAGGAGTCCGAGGAAAGCACACAGGTGGTTTCAATCCCGGCGGATGTCCCCATTTAATGAGCAATATACCCCTTTGGCGGACAGGTGCCTTCCGTCATCATCTGACAGATGCGGCGCCACTGAAACACAACACTTGCCGCTTCTGACACCATCAACATGCAAAATAAACCTGTGGCTTTTTCACAACACTGCTGGGCTTATGACAGACTGTGCTCTGTTAATAACAGATTCATTATTTGTGGAGCTCCTCGAAAATTTACTTTACCCATATGTAGAGGTTATGTCGTCTTATTATTATTAGTATTAAAAGACGGCATTAAAATTTCAGGATACCACAGTTCCTCCATTACGTTAAACTTCGCTCATTTTTTATTTGACTCATATTAAAAATAATCCTAAATATAGTTTTTAAAAAACTAAAAAATACGCTTTTAGAGTTAATCAATCAAAAAAGAGAAGATTTTCAAAACTATTGAATAGCCCCTAAGTTTTCGTGCAGTTATAATACATCAACATGTAATATAGTTTAGCCTTTAGTATTAGTAATAGTATTAAATATATTACTTTTATATTTGTAAAGAACGAGAATTTCATCTTTTATTCAGAGTTACATAAATACATACATACAAACAAACCCACATGTGAAACTAATTAAAGCGTATTAAAACAAAACAAAAAAAAACAGCTAAAATTTGTTAATTTTCTCTTTATTTTTCACTATAATTTTTCGTATTATATCTGACGTATCCATAAATTAATGTAACGTGAATTTTGCGAAATATTAAGTGTGCAAAGATTAGGCAGCGAAAAAACATCAATTTTAAAACAGTGACGTTAAATGAGCATGAATAGTGTTATTTTGAAAACATATACGTCGATGGGGAAAACTTCGATAGTTTAAAAACATCAATATCAATTGGTCGAATCTTATTCTAGAGCGTATGCTAGGCCCTTTGATCAAAATGGCTTAAATTTCTCTCGTAGCCCATAATGTTACATATCTTTATTTTATTCAAAAATTGCGCTAAAGTAATGGAATCAAAAATTACATGTAGACTAACGTTTTTCCTTATAAATTTCTGAAAAAAATCCCGTACTGTCCAATGCCCTGTCGTTAATTATTTTTTTAAGTTTAACTATTTAAAACACCGAATTAGAAATTCTTCTAACAATAAATAAACAACATAGAACCAATGAATCTTGTCAAATATCTTTTTTTTTGGTTTAAACTGGATAATAATTCATTAATATTAATTTTTCACCCTTTTTGTTTATTCATATGATTGCAGGACATTAACCCTTTAACTGTCATGCCCGAGATAGTCTCGGGCACAGCTGGTTTTCGAAAATGTCACCCCCGAGTATTACTCGGAGTAATTTTTTTTTTTTTTGAGTGCATCGTATTGTTATACCCGAATATATATCGGGAGACGTTTATTTCGGCTTCATCTCTTTGTCAAACCCGACTGTTTCTCGGGTTTGTGCTTGGAAAAGTGTTAAAAATCAAAATAACTTGACAGTTAAAGGGTTAATAATTTTTTTCATGCGTTAGTTTTTCTTTTTGTTTTTATCTTTGATTAAAAACCGTATACGGAAAAGCTGAATAAATAGAATTATTAATTCATTATGCGGTTAAGCATCATGTCCTGACACCTTTAGAAACGCACTCATGGTTGTGTCATTTTACAATATTCATTTCATAAATGTCAGACATTTTTATTCAATCTTCTTAAAATAATGTTAGAACATCAAAACTGACTTCTATCAGACACCAAAGTACAAAAATAAATTTTTATTTTAAGGATACTTTCTTGAAAAGTAACAAAATATTACTAAGTTATGAAATAAGTTACCACGATTCTTTTTTCCATTCATTTTCCACTTCTAAACAATCAGGCCTCGTATAGTTTCCCAAAGAAGCATATTAAAAGTAAAAATGATGACTGAATAAAACAACAGTCAAAAAATGTTTAGAATTCTTTTTCTTTTTTGGTTGCCAGATTTTTCAACTTATGATTTGTTTTACAAAAAAGAAAAGAACTTTAAATAAAAGGCTAAACTTAATCTAGCAATAGCTTTCCTAGCAACAAAATGTTATGTTTCTTGAATAAACAATTCTAATTTACTTTATATTTTTTGAATTACGGTTTTAAAGATATCATTTGTCGATTATTTTCATTTTATTTAATGTATTCATTTACTTTTGTGTTTAATTTTGCATTATTCTATTTATTCTATCCAAACAAATCAATCAATAATCAATTTTTTGACATTTATTTGTATTGGAATTTAGTATAGTGAACTGTGTTTCGATGTCGCTCTAAAAAATGGTGCTCTAATAGTCAATATAATAGCATTCTATAAAATGAATTATTTTGTTCAGTGAAGGTAGGCTCTTACATTATGCATATTTACTTGCAATGAAATTAACTGGGGACGCACTTACGTACGTATATAGAAGTAAAATAAAATAAAGCATTCAAATGATTTTAATTATTTCCTGGTGGATTTTTGTGTCAATATCGATTTGTTTGCTGTATTAAAAAATTCGATTTGCAATTTATTCAGAACATTTTTATGAACAATATTGGTTCCACTGTCGTAGCAAGGTAAAGGGCAGTATCTGCAGAAATGAATTTTTGAGATACTTAAAGAAGCGTGTTTTGAATTCCGCTCTAACAACAGGGAAATGTGGGAATTTGACCTTTCGTGCTTGTTTTTCCACGGAAACCAAATAAGCAAACTTGTACAATATAACTAAAGCACAATAGATGACATAAATGCAAATAAATAAATAAAAAATAAATAAATACAAAAAATAAATAAATACAAAAAATAAATAAATAAAAATTTGCAGTTACTGCCCTTTCCCTTTCTACGGCAGTCTATTTTAAGAAACAAAAATTTCAAAGGCTATATTTAAGAAATGTAATACAAAATATTCGTGAGTTTTTTCAAGATGTTCATTCAAAGTAAACATTAATTCACAGGCAATAAAGTTAACATCTCGTCAATCCTTGAAAAACGTTGTTCAATCCAAGTTATTATAATCATCTCTTAAAACATTCGAACTTATAAATGCAGCAGAACTTAGCATTCGTGAAAGAGTGTCTCTGAATTGTTTTCAGTTATTAGTTTATTTTAAAGATAGGTTTAATATTTTTTCTTCTATTTAAACAAAAAAAAAATGTGTCTTAGAATTTATTAAACTTTAATGAGTGATTGTTTTATTTATTTATTTGTTTGTTTGTTTACGTATTTTTTACATAAAAAATGCTAGGTAAAAAAATTGACTCTGACACTTTTCCCTTATTTAGAAATCTCAACTGCATTTAATAAACAAAGTAGTGTTTTACTCCAGTAGAGAGAACACTACTTTTAACTGGAAATCGATACAGCTGCGTGGTTCAGCTAAAGACACTCAACTCTAAAGATAATCTTCCGAAATTTAAGGAATCATTCATAGAATGCACATCAGGAATTGAAGATTTCGGTGAAAGATTGGGCCATCTCTACTTTTTCTCGATTTTTTGTTTTACGTTAAAGGAGACTTTCATGCTATACAAGAGCGAGACATCTCCAACCAATATTCCTTAAAGGGACACGGAACCTTTGATATGAAGTTTTCTTTTTCATTACTTTTACTACTTGGGATTTTTTAGAATTATTATTTTATATTTTGGCTTTTTTTAAAATATTAAGCTAGTTTGAAATATTTTAAGCTAAAAAAACTTCAAAATTATAGAAAAAGATGCCATTCGTCTGAAAATGTTCTTGTAGACACAAAATGATAGTTTAAACATTAATGGGCAAACTGTTATAGCTTACTTCTACTAGTTTTTGAGAATTTTTTTTATATTTTAATTTTAACCATTTTTTTTCCAAACATGTTGTTTAGATCTCGGTACAACGAAACCAGTGTTTAAACAAAATCTAATGAATGTCTCATTAAAATCAGTGCCAAATTATCTTTTTAATTCTTATGTGACACTGTAAAAAAAGTTTTAGGTTGATTACTCAAAAATTCAGACGTAAGGTTAATTTTTCATGCTTTTCATAATACTCATAGTCTGTGGTTTTTTTAGTCAAAAATATTTCTAAATAGCTGAATATTTAAATAATAACCAAAATATTCAATAGTAATGCTAAAAGAATCCCTAATAAAGTAATAAATAAAGAAAAAGAACTTCATACCAAAGGTCCCGTATCCGATTGATATATTTAAGTATAGGGGCTTTAACAGGTTACGTTTCAAGAGCAAGTGGAGAAAAACATCATCAATTTTTATTCTGATAATTTTAACTCTAAATTGTATTATTTTGAAATTTAAGGTTTTTTTTTGTCTCAAGACTCTTATTATTTTCTCATTAGAACTAACTATTTGTTTAAATTGTTACTAACAATCTAGAAAATTTGTTGGAAAATTTTGTGTATTTGGAGCAAGAACAGCATAGTAGCAAATACGTAGCAATTTTAGCTACACATAGGTAACATTATATTTCATTAAAATATCACTGAAATTAATTACATTGGGAAAAAAATTCTGTCCCAGAAAGTTTTGCGCCCAATTTGATGGTGTTAATCCGCTCGGAAAATTTGTAGAAAGTAAGACAATTTATTTGTACATAATTAAGATCATACTTATTTTATAAGAGAAAAGATACATTATAATTTTGTTAAAGAGTTTGGGAGTTGGTTTCAGGTTGCAAAATATGATTTTTAAATTGTATCGTAAAAAGGAGCAGGGACGTCATTTCAAGTTTTTCCAGGGGGTGGGGGGGCAAAGGGTCCAGACACAATGCAATTTCATCGAAAAACATACAAAACCACGCCCACTTATATGTAAATACATCAGATTTCTCAAATTCAGGGGGGGAATTGACCCCACCCCTGCCCCCCTAAATGACGGGCCCGAAAAGGAGTCATCAAATCATCAACGAAAACAAGTTGCAGAACTGTATTTTGTGAAGAACCTACATGAAGATGGAAAACAAAATATTCTGAAAGCGAAAAAAATATTATTGGTCCCCCGCAATCGATTTTCCATTTTTTATTTTTGAATTATGAAAAAAAGTAAATTCTTAAATTATTGTGCTTCTGTTTAATATGGTATTAGCTTTTGGCGATTTAGTTGGGTAACTAAACTACTAATTTATCTATTCAATAATGAATAATGTATTTTAAAATGTTTTTTGTTCCGTCAAACGATAAAATCAAAAGAATATTGAAGTCGTATAATACTAGAATAATCAGACTTTTGATTCTAGACCGCCTCGAAAAATACCTGGAAGCGCGGCTGTGTGTGGGGGGGGGGGATATACTTTAATTCTGCAGTACCACTTTTAGAAATGTGCAGCATTAATGAGATTTGTTTCAATGTGTGTAGCATATAAACCCCCCCCCTAAAAAAAAAGCAAGAAGGCCCCAAAACGAGACTGAGCTTCCCCCTAACTTCAGAGATTAATCGACCCTGCTCAAAATGATGCGGCCCGAAGACATAGCCTCCACGGCAAAAACCGGTCTCCTTTAATATAAATCGGGATATTAAAAGCGACGTTTCGCGCGTGTTCCTCCGCACGACATTATAGATGAGTTCCATTTTCGGTCACGTGTCATCTCCTCTCAAGAAGAAGAAGAAGGAGAGGGGGAAGGGAGGTCCAAGAGCGACTTCTTCGGAACACAGGGATGGTGGTGGCGAAGGCCCTCTTTCAAATGCGAGGTGATTCGCGAACAGGTGGAGGCGAGCGCACCGCAGATGGACGCGCGCGCGCGCGCGAGGCAGATGCTCGCTGCCCCCCTCGCTTTTGGGCACGCGCCTCCCTGCCCAAGAAGGAGCCCGCGTTTTTCTTTATCGCTTCCTCGTGTGTTCGCGCAGATGGCGGCCGAGCGAAGACAAACATCTTCCAGCCACGGGGGCACCTCGAGTGCTTCCAAGGGATTGATGGCGCTCCGTCCTTATAGAATCTCTACAGAGAACGATCGACGTGCAGTAAAACGAATTTTGTAGGGTCACGAGAGCCACCGTCCATAAAGGCGCAGCGAGGGGAGGGGGGAGCTAGATATAGGGCTGCAGGGACGGAGTAGGACTAATTTTTCTGTAAAGGAATCGGAGACAGGAACGTCATTTCAAGTTTTTCCGGGGGGGGGGGGGCAAAGGGTCCAAACACAATGCAATTTCACCGGAAAACAAAGACCACGCCTACTTGTATGTAAATACATTGATTTCTCAAAGCCGGGGGGGCAATTAACCTCCCCCCTGTCCCCCCCCCCCTAAATGACGGGCCTGATCGGAGTCAGGAGTTGAAGGCCTGAATAGCTAAAAGCCAAAGTCGGGAGTTGAAGGATTTAATTGATAAAGGAGGAATCGGTCATTTTTACTGCAATTTTGCTAGAACTACCGAGAAACAGTCAGAGTCGGATTGATTTTGGGGTAAAGGAGTCGGGGTCAAATCGGTCATTGTCCCTCCTGCTCCGCAGTCCTGGTCAAAACACTCTTTAAAACTTTCGACTTCAGGCCATATTATCAATTTTAGTACAATAATTAAATTCACGTGAGAATAAGGGCAGATCCAGGGAGTTTGTCATTGGAGTCAAGACCCCCTGAAAGCGATCAAAGAAAAGCTTAAACTGTATTTTGGGGACTTCAATTCTGTAAAATTACCAGGAATAACTACCAAGAATCTCTATTTGTGTCTGAGTATTACACGTATGATACCCCCTTCCCCCTGTCCTCCTTGCGCTCATACTTTGATAATGACTACTCCTTCCGAAACCAGAAGCTAAAACGGCCCCTTGTGTAAGAACTATTGTAACCAACCACTTTCACCACAGATGGTAAATTCTAGCTGTTCTCGTGACCGCCTTAATTGCATACTGGGTATGAAAAGGAAGCAGAGCAGGGCTTTTTCGAAGCAAAAAGGAAGAAAATACCTACAAGAAGAAAATAGCGAATTATATGTCATTTTCAACCTTTTCTGTTGAATGTAGCCAAGGGTGCCCCAAACTGAAATTTTTGGTGGGGAATAAATTCTGATTTCATAAAATAAAAATTTGAATTTTACCGAATGATGAAAATCGACGCACCAATATTTTGTGACCAAAAATAACACATCACTTTTTAATGAAAATTTAATATCGTGTCCAATTTTTAAGGATTCCAGACAAAATTGCAGAATAAGAACATTTTAGGGGGTAAGAGTGACCTACCATGACCGCCCAAAAATGTTGGGAAAAGTGACATCATTTGTGGAAAGCCGCTTACAACAAATATATCAAAGAACCTATCTAATCCAAACCAACTCTTTTGCGGCCCAAATGTTGTTAGCTATTTAACATAATTTTAAAACTGTTTTAATTGCATTAACACTTAAAAATACACTAAATCTAACAAAATAGGACATTTTTTTATTTATTCAGAAACCAACAGCTTCGACATACATGAGGACTGCGCACTATATTCCTTGCCTCCTGACAAACACAGGATGAAATAACATCCATGGGCATGGTGGGATTCGAACTCGCGATCACTTGCTTACGAGGAGAATGCTCTACCTCTAGGCCACCGTGGCCCCAAAAGGGTCATTTTAAACTGCTTTTCTTAAAATCAGTAGATAGATTGACTTGAGTACAAAGGTTTCGAATTCAGTGCATGTACGAAAAAAATCAGTACATTCTGCTTCTACCATATTTTAAAAAAATACAGCGCACGAAGACACAAATGAACAAGTAGACATTCATCTTGTCTTTCCATATTAAACAATGATTTTTTTTTCGTAATAATATATATCTCACCACCTAGACATCTGACGGCTCTCGTGTGTACAAACAGCAGCACAAGTGATGGTCTGTGCAAGTGGTCACTCGGATTCAACATCCTGTCGTCTGCACAGTGTTCACCATCGGTGGTCGGCCACGTGCGCCCGTCACCCACTTCCGGCGACCCTGATCTCCCCGCGGATGAACAAAGATGCTATTCGGTCAGGAACAGATGAGGGAGACTTTCTGATTATTCCATTACAATAAATGTTTTGAATAGGAGCTCACATTTGAGGAATACAAAAGTAGCTTCTAAAAGAAAGAAGGAAAGAAAGGAAGAAAAACTTAAATTCGTTTCTGACAGATTGAAAGTTTTCGCAATCAAGAACTGCAGCCAGGTGTTCACCCTATGTTTCTAAAAGTTGATATGTTGTACAAAATTTAGTTTTACCTTTTCATATTTTTAATCCCTTTTAACTATCACAATTTTATTATTTTATATTTTAAAGAGTTCGTAAAAACCAACTAATATTTATCGTCTGCTTCATTGGTTGTATAAATTAATTTATATTTTTATTTCAGTTGTAATGTTTGCTTCAATCCATGCGAAATCATACAGGAAAACTAAACAATGTTGCTCACTATTTTTTATTTTTAAATTTTTTTGCCTGTTAATTAACTGTTATATTGGGAGCCTGAAACAATGGTTTAAGAATTTTTAAACCTTCAGAATTTTTTTTTGGCAAGCACTTTTCAGTGGCTGCGGAAGCGACTTTTCATGAAAAGAGTACTTTTTGAAGATGCTTATAACTTTTTTATTTATAAATATATCAAAATGATTTAAAAACCACTTAAATGAGAAGAAAAAGACCTAAATTTCTATACCAGTTATTTTTCTGATAATTAGTAACAAATTTGTGCAAAATTGGCTTAAAAAAAAGATTTTTTGTGTGAAATTTTACATTTTTGGCATAAAAATATTAGTAGAAGGAATTAAGACTCACTCTTTACTTTTTTCCCTTGAATAGATATCTCATAGGACTATTCCCAGAAGTAGTATGAAACATTTGAAGACAGTCATTTTTTTTATATAATTTGTCAAACTTGGCATTTTGGAGAAAAAATGCTAACTTTGAGATTTAATATCTGAAAAGGGACTGAATGAAAATCTACAAAAATTTAACTGGATAACCTTCTTATAGTAGTAAATATGTAGCAAAAATGTTATGAGTGATATCGTTCTAGTTTTAGAGATATGGAGCCTCGAAGTTGGCTGAAAAATCGCATTTATTTTGACGCCAAGAAATCATCACATAATGCAAAATTTATTATTCTCATAATATTAGATGAGTTTTTTGTGGTATAAACTAACCTTTTTACAAAAACACATAATATTTAAATTTACTTTCCATTTACAGAAAGAAATAATTTAGATATTATGCTTTTATAAATGCTTTTTTTCTACGTGTTAGTTATAAAAACATGATTTTCCACTTTAAAGCTGGGTTTTCACGGTCTTTATACATCTAGTGAGCAAAAAACAATTATAGTTTTAATTAACCTAAAACTCTTCATTCATTTTTAAAAGTTTAAAGCGTTAAAAACCCCCTACAGCACTTTTTTTTTCTTTCACAAAGCGAACTGATATTATCATTTGAAGGGAAACATTTAACTAAGATCATTGACGTACTTATCAAAAACAGAAGTACATTTATCAAGAAATTATTTTCTTTTCGACGATGGAATCTGGGTAGTTAAAATCATTGAAACTAAAAATTGGAAGGAAAATAAATTGAAAATCTGAAAATTCATAAAATTGACAATGAATGATAAAATACTCCCGAAGGTTATTCCGAGGTGCAAAGAGGAAACGCTTGAACTTCAATTTGTTTCTTTCTTAACGTGTGATTAATTGTCTGAACCCTGACCAAGCGGTATGGTACATGTTTACAATTTCGGTTTTCGTTACCCTTCTTTTACTGCTATTTTCTCTTCTAAATACCCACGGCCTCCCTATCGCCCCTTCAGAATTTACCGGCATTTTGGGGATGATCGCCCCCAGGTTGGGAACCACTGCTCTAGAGCTTAAATTTGGATTTTAAGCAACTTTTTGGTGCTGTAGGGGGGTTTAACGCTTTAAACTTTTAAAAATGAATGAAGAGTTGTAGGTTAGATTAAAACTACAATTGTTCTTTGCTCACTAGGTATATAAAGACCGTGAAAACCCAGCTTTAAAGTGAAAAATCATGTTTTTAAAACTAACACGTAGAAAAAAAGCATTTTTAAAAGCATAATATCAAAACTTTTTCTTTCTGTAAATGGAAAGTACATTTAAATATTATATGTTTTTGTAAAAGGGTTAGTTTATGCCACAAAAAACTCATCTAATATTATGATAATAATAAATTTTGCATGATGTGATGATTTCTTGGCGTCAAAATAAATGCGATTTTTCAGCCAACTTCGAGGCTCCATATCTCTAAAACTAGAACGATATCACTCATAACACTTTTGCTACATATTTACTACTATAAGAAGGTTATCCAGTTAAATTTTTGTAGATTTTAATTCAGTCCCTTTTCAGATATTAAATCTCAAAGTTAGCATTTTTTCCCCAAAATGCCAAGTTTGACAACTTCTATTAAAAAAATGACTGTCTTCAAATGTTTCATACTGCTTCTAGGAATAGTCCTATGAGATGTCTATTCAAGGGAAAAAAAGTAAGGGTGAGTTTTAATTCCTTCTACTAATATTTTTATGACAAAAATGTTAAAATTCACACAAAAAATATTATTTTTAACCCTACACTGCATGGTGTTGCCAACTGGCTACATGGACAATTTGTCCTCCTTATGAATAGTAGAATGTAGTCATAAGGCAACTCAATGCATAAAAAGCAAGTATTGGGTATATTTAAAGCAATTATCACCATTTATCCTCCATACATGGCAGCACTGGTCTGTTACATGCTCTTAAATGAATCCATATGGATAGCTTTTAAAATCACTCAAACTACCATGTTTTGAAATTATTTTTTACAATGAAATATTTTTCTTCGTCTTTTAGAAAAATAACATGAATAAAATAAACATTTATCTTTCGTTTAAGATGCGTTTTACATCAAAATAATTATTTGGAAAAAATCTAGGACATAATACACGTCTGTAGCCATTTGGCAACATTATGCAGTAAGCATCCAGAGAACACTTCGATTAATCTCTATAGTTCATGAAGTATGTGCTTTGTTTATGTTTCGCGCCAGCTTCTTTCTCTTTTTGGAAGGTATAATATAATCATGCGGACCCAAAAGTGGTACTTTCGGCTGTTCTGCCGTTTATAAGACCTCGCAATTATCAATGCTTAGTTGATGTTCAACAGAGTGAACAAACAAAAAATCAATAGGGAAAAGCCTTTAAAACGTGTTCATTTTAGATTTCAGTTAGCACAACCGTTGTGCTTACACGGACAAGTAAAGTCATTAATAATTTTAAAATATAGTTTTGAAAAAAAAACTAAAAAATACGCTTTTACATTGGAATGCGCTGTGATCATCACGGGTTTCCCTCTGATTTTCAAAACTACTGAATATCCGCACTTAAGTTTACATGTACTTATAATACATCAATATGCAATACAGTTTATCCTTTAGTATTAAAAATAATATTAAATATATTACTTTTATATTTGCAAAGAACGTAAATTTTATCTTTTATTCAGAGTTACATACATACATATACATACATACATACATACATACAAACAAACCCACATGTGAAATTAAAAGCGTATTAAAAAGAGACCATTAGCTACAGAGGAACTAGTTACAAACCAAAAAAAAAAAGAGAGAAAAGAAAGAAAGCTTGCGCGAGAGAGCCTCCAAAAGACATCAGATTTGACAGAATTGATCATCGGAAAGTACAAGTACATAAAAAAAATAATGTTAATTGTCAAAATGTAAAGGATTACAAGAGTACAGTGCACCAAATGTTCAATCCCTCTATTTTTTTACAAAAAAGAACTAATTTTAAAGACTATCATTTACAATCATTTTTATCTGTTAATGCATGGTGTAGCCATTTGGCAACAAAACTATTTTTAATTAGAAAGGGGTGAAAATTTAGAGTTAAATTTTTTTAAACATTTTTCCATGTTTTCTTATTACATTGACAAACACATATATTTTTTTCTACGAAAAATAAAAAATCATGCAGTGTAGGGTTAAGCTAATTTCACATAAATTTGTTACTAACTATCAGAAAAATGACTAGTATAGAAATTCAGATCATTTTCTGCTCAATCAAGTGGTTTTTAAATCATTTTGATACACTTATAAATAAAAAAGTTATAAGCATCTTCAAAAAGTACTCTTTTCATGAAAAGCTACTGAAAAATGGTTGCTAAAACAATTCTGAAGGTTTAAAATTTTTTAAACCATTGTTTCATGCTCCCAATGTAACAGTTAATTAACAGACAAAAAGTTTTAAAAATCAAAAATAGTGAGCAACATGGTCTGTATGATCTCACATGGATTGACCCGTTTTCAATGGCAACCCTTGGTTTTGTTTGTTGCAAAAAATTACACTACTAGGAAAGATTAACCCATGCAAAAATTGATGATAACAAATATTCTCAATACGAGTTGAAGGAAATGGCTTTCTTTTACATAACCTAATTTTCTTTTGGAAGGGTTTTTTACATTTTGGAGCAACTTTTGGGTGAGTTATCGTAATTTAGAACATGATAAATTGGTGATAAATTTCCCATCCAACTTTCATTAAGAATTTTTTGCGTGATTTAACTTTAAGGTTTTATTTGTTGGGCAATGTCTTTCGAGGCTCAAAAAGAAATATATTATCAATATATCTAATATATAAAATTCTCGTGTCACAGTTTTCGTTGCCATACTCCTCCGAAACGGCTTGATCGATTTTGATGAAATTTTTTGTGCTTATCCAGTATCTATGAGAATCGGCCAACATCTGTTTTTCATCCCCCTAAATGTTAGGGGTAGTCCACCCCTAATTTTTTTTTTTTTTTTGTTCGCACATAACATCTGATCTACTGAACCGATTTGGACGATTTTTTTTTAATCGATAGGAGATGGTGTAACTTAGGTACCATGTACTCATATGACAATATTTGTTCACTAGAAAAAAAGTTATGATCGAAAAACTAACATTTCATGTCATTTAAAACAATATGTGTTATCGTAAATCCTTACTTCAATGAGTGACCCGATGGTCAAGTGGTTATGCGCGACAGGTTGAAGTTCCTGATGGAATGAGATCGAATCCAGGCCCGCAAGGATTTTTTCGAACAGCTGCATGTTTTTTTTTTTTTTGAATGATTTTAATGATTGTAATGTCCTTATGCAGGTACATCCCCTCATGGGGATCTACCCCATATTTTTTTATAGTACAAAATGACAGTTTTGGTCGGATCTTTGTTAAAATTGGCAATGGGGTCCTTCGATGCTGTAGAATTTTCTTATGGACGTTTGCGCGATTTTTGGGATCTTTGAATCGATTGTGGCAATAAATGGTTTTTGATTTGCGGCACTTATATTATTTTTCAAAATGATTTTCATATTGGTTGTGACCAAAAAACATCATTACAAACAAATAAAATGTATCAAACACCATGAGTGTTGAGTTATTAGGCAAAATCTGCTGTGTAAAGTTTTATTTCACTGCGAGAGGGGGGGGGAGTATGAACGACCATTAAAGTGACACAAATTTAAAAAAAAAAAAAGGTTGGATCTCCAATTATCTTGCTTCGTAATTTGAACCCGTCCCGGCTGTGCAACGGTACGCGATTAGTCATTCAAAAATTAATGAAAAACGTGATCGAAGCCAGGATTTTAAATGGCAAGTTCAGAGGTGAAAATATACTCATACCACGGATTCCTATTATACCTACAGATGTGCCAATTCAATTCAAACGTATTCAGTTTCCGATTAGATTGGCATTTGCAATGACTATCAACAAATCCCAAGGTCAAACGATGTCTGTTTGTGGCTTAGATTTGAGAACACCATGTTTTTCACACGGACAATTATACGTGGCATGCTCTCGAGTGGGTAAACCATCCAGTTTGTGTTAGCTAAAGATGGACTAACAAAAAATATTGTTCACGCTATAGCATTAAGAGATTGATATTGTTTAATAGTGTTACTGCCGTAATTGTTTAATTAATGATATATAATTTTAAGGAATAAATTATAATAACTTAAAAATGTTTGCCTTTTGTTATTTTTATATTCCTTCATCGTTCACGTTCACAGCGCTCCATGCTTATTTCACGCATATACCACATTCTTACATACATACAATATACACATTCTACCATACATACATACTTACAATAAGTAAGCTATTTTTTGTCTACACTAGAAATTACTAGGAAATTATTTATTTGGCAAAACAACGTTTGCCGGGTCAACTAGTATATATCTATATACACACACACACACGCATATATATATTTGGTAAAGTTGGGATATCAACAGCCGTAAAGTGCGAACAATAAGCAATTCGTGGTTGCTCATAAAACAGAGAAGAAAAGTTTAGCATGGACATGAACAACGAGCTCACATGTTTCGCTTATACTATAATCAGGGGTGGGTGCCCAACGGGAGGGGGGAGGTTGTGGCTCTGCCTGCACCATTAAAATTTTTAGGAGGGGGGGGGATTATTAAGGATATTTTTTCCACTTTTGAGGAGGTTGTGGTTGTGGCTCTTGGTGAGGTGTTCGCAGTATTTAGGGGTTTGTCAATACTTTTGGTGAACCCCCCTAGTTTAATCCTTTATCAAACCAGTCTTGTCGCAATAAAGAAGCAAATGTTGAGTTTACGTAATTAATCTAACAAAGTATTAAAAGACATTTCAACACGTGACTTTTTTTTTCATTGCTTTAAAAAATCGATTTGACTTAGAACGAAGAACTTCTGTATTTAGAAATTCGAACCGATGACAATAGGAAAGTCACTAGAAACAAGGAGTGAGCTAAAAAAGAGGAGGGGGCCGGGACAGAAAATTGACACAATTTTTCCGTGATTGACTGCGAGGCCTCCCATAGGACAAACCGACCCTTGACTCGGAATATGGAGAGCCCTTTATGTCACCTTCATGCGCGCGACGAATTTCCAACACATTCGACTTTTCTTTGTGCTTGAAGGACAAGAACGCATACACACACACACACACACAAAAAAAAATATCGTCGACGAGTGAGGCCTCGCATTATCCTCTCGTCACTTTCTCTTTATTCGTGTACCGCTTTCATCCTTTAACATCTCTCAGGAGAATGAACACTTTCAACAACAACAGATTCATTCAGGACTATTGAGAAAAGTAAATTCCCTTACACCCCCGCGCGAATCTTCTGCTTTGGAACTGCGTCCTGTGGATTCACCTTTTGGAAAAGTCGAAATGTCCCTTACGCTCCTGGGACAGGTGTTCTCACCACCCAGAGAGGAAAAAAAATAGTTCCAAACCACCCCTGTTAAAGCTCTTATCTCGCTGCTGAAGTAAAAGAAGTTAGATTATGTATTGATTTATTTATCTCGAATAATCTCATACTCCATTGCAAAGGCTATTTCTAATCCCCCCTCTTTTTGTTCAATTTCAGTGAATATTTTAACATTGAAATAGATTACATAAACTTTTTAATTTTGTGCACAGCACGAACACACAAGAGATGCGGACCATTTTGCACTATTGCATACGCATAAATTGCATGCATATTTGAGTGTTTCTTCTCAAACAAGCAATAATTAAATTCAAAACAAAGGAAGAGTATTGACGGTTAGTAATACCAATAAAGAATTGAGCTAAAGACAAATGATCTTAATACAGTAGGACTTAATTGCTTTTCATTTTCCCATACATAATGTTTTTGAATAATATATTTAAGAACAATCTCCAAACTTAGAACACATGGTGTTTAGGGTAAACTAAGCTCTAGAAACCACCTACATCCAATTAATGTGAGAGAAAGAAAAGATGTAAATAAATAAAAGAACATGTTTTAGGCCTACACATCGAGCATAAAACTCGGATTGGCATTTTCATCCCTAAAGACACGTTTTATTGCTAGTTAAAAATACCCAATGAATGTTATAGACGCTTGTAGAATAAAAGTAAGACATTTTATGTTTACGCATAAAGTACTATAAAACTTTTAACTCTACACTGAATTTATCCTTTTCGAAAAAATAATCTTCCATTCACAAAAATCTAAGTCATGATGTGTAGTATACTACAGAGATGGTAAACATGCGGCCTCCGTATGTTTCTTTTGCGGTCTTTGTAAAAGTTGATTCATGCATTAATTAATATTTAAATATGTAGATAGAGACAATTTTTAAATACATTTTACGCATTTTACGAACATTCAGACCATTTTTTTTGCATATAAAAAATCTGAATGTTCAAAATAAGATATATGTCCGTATCAACTGTCAAAGTAATGTCCAGAAACCAAGTACAGCAATATTCATTTACTTCCAGGTAAGAATTTTAAAAAAGAAAATACTACTTCACTCAATTTTTCAAATGAATTTTTAAAAGTCTTTTACCTATTATTACTGTATGTTACTTTTGCAGAACTTCAGATTATTAACATTCATTCTTGGAGAAGAACATTAGAACATTCAATCTCGAAGGCGGGCCGCTGTAGTATGACAAATGCAATAGGATTTAATAGCAGAATTATAGTCTCTTTTTTCTTGTTAATTTGGCAAGTAAAAAAGAAAAAAAATACATATTTTGCGTTTACTTATTTTTTGCTTCAACGAGAATCTTAACAATGACCACAAAATTATTGTAAATTTGATTATGCAAAATTACAGGAGTTTCTGACAAGATGAAATGTTGGAATACGAGCAAGAAGCGGAAACGTGATTGTGAGAAATAATGGAAGTTCTGAATTTGTTTGAAAGCGGCATGCATCTTAGCTGTGTTCTCGGTAACAAAGATAACTTATGGGCTATAGAAAGAATATTTCAGATATATTGCAAGTTATGTCACAGATGTAAACATCTCGCTTAGTAAAAATAATGACTATTCATCAGTTTCGGAATTGAAGTACTGATGGGCTCCGGAGAGCTATATCGATGAGCTCCACTGCTAGACGTCTAATTTTTAAAAAATCACAAATAAAAAAAGTGCAGGAGCTGAGCTCCCTTGAACTCCCGTGTGAATTAAGCCCTTTGTCCACCGGATCTTTTTATCCGTCAGACAGTCTATCCATCGGACCCTCTGGACGTGGTTCTTTTGTCCGTTGACCTTTAGATTCGGAGCTTATGTCCAGATCCTATCGTTAACAGTTTTAGATCAGGTTGTCCATCGGTATGTTTAGTTCAGAGCTAAACTTGAAGCACCACGAGGCGAAGGGGTGTTTGTGCCAAAGATAAATTCGGAAATAACTGACACAAATGGTAGGAGAAACTCATCTAGTTTGTGGCAAGAGACGGTATAAAGTGCTAATTAATAGCACGGTTTAGGAAAACTTTTCAATAAAAGTCTGCCTTCCTAAGGCTTGAACCTAGCAAGTCTTTTCAAGACACTTGGCACTTCCGTCTCGTTGCTGTTCATTGTATCAATTATAGTCATTCAGGATATCTTTGAGCTAGTCCGTATAACTTAGACCCACTTCTATTTTTTATTTTTACGTCAAATTAATCTAAAAATATGAAGTACCACTGATTCATTCTTCTGACGAGATCATAAAATAGGATTTCTCTTCTTGAAAAATGAATGTTGTTTTAACAATATAATACAGCTAATTTTACAGCAATTTTACAGTAATAAACTGTAAACTTGTTAATTTTACAGTATTAAACTGTAAAATTGCTGGTTTTACCATAAAAAACTGTAAAATAGCTAGTTTTACAGTTTATTACTGCACTTTTACAGTTTTAAACTGAAACCTGTTTTCAGTATTATATTGCAAAAACAACAACTTATTTTTAGCAGTGTATAAAAAATGTGTAGTGTCGCAGCTTTATCCAGACTAGTTCATAGGTACCCGGAATGACTATCATTTTTACACTTTTTAAACATTTAAAGCAGCATTCTGACGGGCAAATGAGACATCGTCGGTACCTGACATCTTCGATTAGCCAGCTTACATACATTTAATAGAGGTACCATGGCATATCCTGAAGTGTTAAAGATTCGTCTGTGTTCCCATCCAGCCTTCCCCGCCGAGGCAGCTGCTCCTTTCGAATTCCGAGCGAGGAATGCGCAAGCTTACCAGAAATTCGATTTCCATGTGATTTTTCTTATAACGGGACTTCCGCCGTCCCACGAGAACACGAATGGGTGGTGGAGGGGGGGGGGGCTGCCACATCCCTCTCGACATCGATCCTCTCTCCCCTTTCTACATTAAAATTGGATTCCATTTCGATGAATTGCAATTGAAAACGATTCGGGTTCCAATGTCAATGGTGAAAATGTAAATGATGGTGGGTGAAAAAATATGTGTTAGGGTGGTTGCGTTTGAAATTTCGCTATAATCTTGGAGGGAAGACTTGCCCTGTGATCGATGTAATGACTGTAAACATTATTTAATTGTTAAATTTCACTCTTTGCAGTTAAAATTACAGCACTGCGTTATGCAATTAGGTTTAATTTAGGATTACACGCCCCGTCGTGTTAAATGCCTCAGTTATTAATTTTCATAATTGCACCCATGGTAATCTTTTTTTTTTTTTTTCATAGATAGTGGTTTTCAAAGGAGTGCCTAGAATAATGTGCAATAGTTTTGCACTGTTTTCTACGAAAAATTACGTTTTTAAATGAAAACTAAAAGGATGTGTGGCATTTTTTAGCCTATGATGTAAATAGTACTTTTGCGAACTTTAATGTAAACAATGACTTCCATATTATCCGGTTGATTTTCTGATTAAATAGTGAGAGAACACCATAAGAAAGGCTGTTAACGTAGATTGCGGTCATTGGGCTTTCTCTTTGAACACTACTAGGTGGGGCAAATAACCTTGACAAAAAGGTTATATACCCCACCTGATAAACGAGTTATTTGCTCCACTGATGACCCAACAGGGGGATATTCCCCACATTAGATATAAGTGTCTTAGACTAATTCGGATAGTTGCACCAAAAGTTTGCTATTTACAATCAAACATGGAGTGGTTGCGGAAAATTTTAAAAACAAAATAGTGATAAAAGCCGTAAGTATAAGACAAAGGCATGTAAAATGTCATTTTCTTAATTTAGAGATAATTTTAATTTTCATTATGTTACTCACATAGTGATTTGTATTTATTTATAATTTTATTTTATAAATGAAGCGTATATCCTGCTGACTGTCAGGGTAATTCGCCGGATTTTTCGTCTACCAAAAAATTAAATTTAAATGAAACTTTACTGTCAATTTAAGATTTCTTAAATGTTGCATTCCCCAGGAAAAGTCTTTTCTTCATTTTTAGCCTACTTTCCCGTTAAAAATAAAAGAGACGAAAAAAGCATTAAAATTGGCTTAATGCATCTAAAAAATGTCGCCAAGTCCAAAAAATGTCGCCAAGTCCAAAAAATATCGCCAAGTCCAAAAAATATCGCCAAGTAAAAAAAAGTCAAAAAGAAACAAAAAAATGAAATAAATATCGAAAAATTAAAAATTTGAAAGTAGGGTATTGAGATGGGGAATTTGTGCGTCGGTCGGTCGGAATGTCTGTCTGTCTGTCTGTCTGTCCCCCCCTAATAACTTTTGAATGAACATTCCGATTTGGACAAACTTTTTTTTGTTGGAAAGATCTCGGCGAGTACAGCTCATTCCCATATTTGATTTTTTGATTTGAACAATTTTTGGTTCAACTTTGAGCCGTTCAAATAACCGGTCCCGCGATACTAACTTTTTAATGAACAGTCCGATTTGAACAAACTTTTTTTTGTTGGAAAGAACTTTTCAAGGATACTTCATTCCCGTATTTACATTTCCGATTTGAACAATTTTTCATTCAACATTGAACCGCTCAAGCAAGCTGTCACCCCTAATAACTTTTGAGTAAACAGTCCGAATAAAAAATGACTGACTGTGCAGACGATTTTTTGTTTATTTATTCATTTGTTTTATTGAATTTATTATTATTATTATTTTTGGCAGACGATTTTTTTTGTAACAAAAATGTTTCATTCACGAGGGCATTTTATTCTTTATTTATATTTAACAACTGGCAACGGATTAAAAGTGAAATTCGAGACATTTTATCAACGGACGAGTTTTTTTTTCTTTTTTTTTTTCTTTATTTTTTTTTCTTTCTTTGATAAAATGTGTTTTGATGTACTTTGTACTTTTAATTTTTTTTTGAAAACAATTGAGGAATTTTTCTACGGAAGAACTGTAACAGTTACATTCTTTAAAAGGTGCGACAAAGCTTTATTTATTCATTTATTTACTTTTTATGTGTCTATTTCATCTGATGAGAGGGGTATATTTTACTTTTAGAAATCAGCTTCAAGTGCTAAAAAGGTATGTTTGACATAATTTTTAGTCTTAGATAATCAAGAGAATAATGATCAGATGCTAGAATGCCGATGTCGATGCACGGGAAAGTAGGCTCGTTTAGTTCTTGACAGAACTTCTTGTTTAATAAGGAAATAAAACTGGTGTTTTATATTCCTCCAAACTCGCTGCCGTATAAGCTGCAGCTTTAGATTTTCATTTTATCAAAAGATCATAGAAATATTTTAAACACATTTTTCTTTCCTTAAAGAGCAATTGCAACCTTTTTTCTCTCTGTAGTTTGCATTAAGAAAAGCATTCTGATATAACAAATGAACTTCTTTGTAGATACTGTTGGCCCCGCTTAATCGGGTGACGGATAATCAAATACCCCGCTAATACGAATAAAATATCTCGGAACCTAATATTTCCCATGCCATAGAGGCAATGTTAAAGAGCACCGCTTTAACAAATACCTCGCTTAATCGAATAATATTTCTTGGAACCGACGGTATTCGTATAAGCGGGGCAGACAGTATATACTCATCTCATTTATTTTTAGCTTCAATAAATAGTACTTTTCATTACTTCGGTTATAGCAAGGTTTGTAGATGTATAGCGTTTTTCTGTCGTCTCTTGAAAAGCGCCATAGAGCGAAAGGTTACTGTATAACATAAGAGTTTCTTAAGCAGTTCACGTGAAATTGTATTGAGCTTAAGATAAAATTAGTAATATTTTGTCTAATTTGAGCCTTAGCAATATAACCTACCTTTATGCTTTTCTCTGAGCATCAAAAAACTTAAGCAACAGCAGAAAATACCTATGCATTTTAACCTTTGAATGTCTTTTTTCACCTGCTCTTAATAAATTAGATTCTCAGAACTTTTTGCATCTTAAATAATATATGATGAACTGATTCAGGAAGAAAATAGAAGTCATTTTTCTCTCACGAATATACTAATTTGAAATATTATCCTTGAAATAGTTTGATTAAGATAAAATCAGTAATATTTTGTCTAATTTGAGCCTTAGCAATATAAACGAAAACCTACCTTTATGCTTTTCTCTGAGCATCAAAAAACTTAAGCAACAGCAGAAAATACCTATGCGTTTTAATCTTTGAGTGTCTTTTTTTCACCTGCTCTTAATAAATTAGATTCTCAAAATTTTTTGCATCTTAAATAATATATGATGAACTGATTCAGAAAGAAAATAGAAGTCATTTTTCTTTCACGAATATACTAATTTGAAATCTTATCCTTGAAATAGTTTGCAATTTTTCTCAAACCATTACAGGGGCGTATCCCCCTTACACTAAATAACTTTAATTGCTCCTTACCACATGTTCAACTAAGGCGCGTGCCGCTCATCTTGTCATTGTGCAATAGTCGCTTTTGCTGGCAAAAAAAATAATAATAATAAATCGCTCATCTAAGATCGATTTTTTTACGGAAGCAGATGCAGAATACAGATTCAAGTCACGTTTGTTTTGCCAATTTCTGTATCGATGAATGAACTTACTATGGATGGGGAGCTCATGCTTTTCTCCCGTTTAAGTAGTTTTGATTAAGAAAAATTGAGAACAGAGCATTGTGTTTTAACTATGAGCTTTTTTTATTATTATGATTCTTGCAAAATGCAATTTATGTAATAAATTAAAGATTTTTTTTTGTTAATTCTAAGTTTATTTTTATTCTTTATTTTATTTTATTGTTGTTTTTTAACAAAAGGAATTTGATGCCTTTCAAACAATCATAACACTTATTGCAACATTTTTAAATTAATTTATTCAATAATGTATTTCATTGTGAATTTATTAGTTGAGACTCTTTAGAGTCAACAGCAAATTAATTGTGTTGCAGTGATGCTAATGGCATTATTTAAGAGTTGACTCTCACTATCAAATCTTACCATAAAAGATTATACTTTGTAGCAGCAATTTCATTACATAGGTTATAGTTTATTATCTGTATTTAAGAGCAGGCTGCTCTACGTATAGAAAGCACGCTTTTATTACATATTAAATTAGATGAATTTCTAGAGACTGTTTGTTACCAATCTTTACTTTAATTTGTTATCGGGTTACCGAGAGGGTCTATTATAATCCAATGAAGTAATTATCTTAACTTTTGCGCCGTATCGGAACCATTCTCTTGCGACCATAAATTGGCGACAGAAATATGGCGATTGGCGAAAAGAGAATTTTTGTCAATTTTTAATAACTTAAAACCTGACATTATAAGTGCTTATTTCTTGGTAAATGCAATAAGAGCATAAACTACTATTGGCGAAAACTTGATTTCTACACCTCCGCAGTGTTTGTAATGGTACTGAGGAAATAACTAATGCCAACTCAGAGTCATCAACATGTATCCTTTTCAATGAACTCTTCAAGAAGCAATATACACATTTAAAGTCAGACCAAGTTATGACAGATGAATTATACGATTTACATACCATGATCTATCCATCCATATTTTTTCAAAAGAGCAGCTTTTAAAATCTGAGAATATGATAGTATAGGATAAGCAGGCATATTCAGTAATTCAAGCATATAACCTCCCTCCGTGTTCCTAAAACTTACTCGTCATATCAATCTATCTCCCTTATCTCCTTTTAGATTAGGGCAGGGGCGGATACAGAAATAGTTTTGGGGAGGTACACCGAAAAGTGAACCCCCCCCCCCCCCCACACACACACCATATAATTTTTCATTCAAAAAAAAATGTTCTTGTGAGGTCCCTTCAATATGTTTATAAAGAACCCTTAAAGTTAGTCAATTTACTTTAAACTGCAGAAATAGTTCACACTAATTTACTTCGAATGTGTTGGAAAAATATCTTTTTTTAACATTTTAAGCTAATTCTCTACTAAACCTAAGATTAATTTCTCCAAAATGGTAAAATAATGCATTGTTTTACTTAGAAACAATGTCATAATGATTTTAAAACAAGAGGTTATTAAAACGGAATAATCACTTTTTCTATCAAAGAAAAATTAATGAATGAAACGTGATATTATGTACCTTTGTTTGAAAACTCGCGAGTTTTATGTTTTCTTTTACACTGGCAACTTTTAAAATCTGACCGTAGGAGGATATAAAATGGAGCATGGACAGCGGGTAGTAAAACTTACATCTCCACCACGAATCGCATATCACTTTGCCTTTACTGCTTAGTGCTCAAAACAGGAAATTTTAAAATATGAATGTAAGAAAGTACAGAATAGGCACGGACAGTCGGTAGTTCATGTACTTGCATAGCTTTCACCATGCCCCCTTTGTCAGAGATCAAAAGCGCAATGGCGAAAACATGAATGAAAGCTATTTCCTTTTTTATGACAGTATGGGTGAAAAGTCGCAGGTATCTCAGTCCAAATAAAACTATTTCTCGGGTGGAGATTCCTCAACATAAATGTTCGACAACCATTCGAACGGCTGTTTTCCAGAGGGAGAAATAGCCTGGCGCATCTGTCTCCGATGGGATCAGCATCAAGTGTTCCCGGTGTTCCCAGGCATCCATCCATCCGAACCAGGTGCCCTGAGACAGCAGTATTCCCACGAAGTGCAGCAGTTTATTTTCTGGCACCTGAAGACGACTGAAAGTCACAACCTGTCCCTTAAGGATGGAGCAATTCTCGTCCATTAAGAAAATATTGTCGAAACTTTTACGAAAACCCACTGCCCGTGAAAGAGTTAGCATCCTTAGTAATTTAGTCAGCAGTTAGCAATCTTAATTTAAGGACCATAAGCTTGGTTGTAAACAAGAGCAGATCTAGAAATGTTTCAAAGGATCAATCTTAGTTTAAAGACCATAAGCTTGGTTGTAAACAAGAGTAGATCAAGAAATGTTTCAAAGGATCAATCTTAGTTTAAGGACCATAAGCTTGGTTGTAAACAAGAGCAGATCTAGAAATGTTTCAAAGGATCAATCTTAGTTTAAGGACCATAAGTTTGGTTGTGAACAAGAGCGAATTTGGAAATGTTTCAAAGGAGGGGTGATTGATCTTATTACTCATAATTTACTACACATCTTTGTTTACAAATGTTGATTTCATAAGTTTTGAACTTCAATTTCGAAACGCATCTTGGAAGAGCGCCCTAAACCTCCCTTCATGCTAGCATCAAAGATAGTCTAAAAATGCCTTTTTTGAACTTCAAAATCAATCCATCCCAGGCTGTAGAGTATTTATATGTTATACGAACATAAAACTAATAAATGGAGATGGAGACGAAAATAACATACATGTTAAGTTATGGGTAAAATTATTCTGTAGATTTTGTGCAAACTGAAGGGACACACGTGTCCATATCAGGGATTAATTTCTGACAAAAGAAGTTCAGGAGCCGTATACACTGTTAAAAAAAACCTGAATTTTCAGGAAGTTTTTTTTCTGATTTTAACAGAAAATTTCTGTTTTCGCTTCAAAACGTATCTTTTCCTTAAAGGAACAGACATATTCCGTGAATTACCGATCATTTTTCCCCCGCGTCAGGAACTTGGAAACTTGGATGCTTGCCAAAACATATATCGTTCGAATGTAGTGAGAAACCGATAGTGTTGTGAAGCCATTTTGCTTCAAAATTTGAGATTGCAAGGATTGGAAAACTTAAGCTGGATTTATAGCGTTCCCCCAATTATTTTGTGCCGTTAGAAGACTTGTGAAAAAATGATCTTTTCACGCTCCTGGAAGTCATTCTATTCCTGAAAGGATTCTATATGCCGCGTTGGATACAAGACGCATCCGCCGAGTTTCCCTTGTCCGACATTTTAAAGAAGATTTAGTTTATCAGTCCATAATTCATCGCAATGCATTCACGCAAAATGGGCAACAAAGGGGTGTGTGAGTATATTTTAAAATCCATACCTCCTTTTGTTGTCTTTTTTGTAAGTCGTCTATTAGAGAGAAGATTTTCGTCCAGGAAGAGGTAAGGCTCTTGCCCCATCAATTTTTATCATGTTTTTATTTTTGTTATTATTATTTTTAATTTAATTTGAGTCTAGACTTAATAGTTTGTTATTTCATGATGTGAACTGATAGACATTTAAGAGTTACATATATAAACCAACTATGAGTGCTGAGGGTTAGTAAAATGATTTTTGTAATTTTCCACAACGATTAAAAAACTTAGTCTCAAAACTAAGCTTTTTTAATACGCTTTTATTAGTTTCACATGTCGGTTTGTTTGTATGCATGTATGTAACTCTAAATGAAAGATCAATTCACGTTCTTTGCAAATATTAAAAGTAATATGTTTAATACTGTTAACACTAAAAGCTGAAGTATATATTACATGTTGATGTATTATAAGTGCATCTAAAAGCGCATTTTTTAGTTTTTTTAAACCAGTTTAAAGATTATTCTTTGGAAGCGATTTCATTAAAAACAAAAAATATCGTCAATTTTCAGAGTCCATTTCTTAAAGTGTTGATCACTATGAATACCATAACGTAAATGTATGAAAATAGAGGAAATCAGTGAAAATACAGGATTTTTTTTAAAGGAACCACGAATGTTTCAAATTCAGAAAAAAAGAAAAAAAAAACTTTCGGAAGAACTTAATTTGTATTCAAACTTAAGAGAAAATATTAAAAAAAATGCACCTTGTTAATACTTCTTAATGTTTTGAAGTTGTGCGCTCAGAAATACTATGCATTGATCATTCCACCTTCAAAATATTTGAGTATTTTATGCGAGAATTGATGTAATCTTTACAAAAAAAAAAATCATGTTATTTTAATGAACTAAAATTTTTAATGAAAAAAAAAACCAATTCTTGTACTGCTAAAGTATTTTTTTTAAAGGCAAGATATTTGAGAGTTTGAATTGTATATATTTATTATATATATATATATATATATATATATATATATATATATATATATATCAAAAAGAGACAATAATAGCTCATGAAGAGTAACTGTGCATAAATTGGAGTAACAGAAATAAATAGAACAACAATGGGAAACATCAGGAAAAACATTTAAAACTACTTGAAATTTAAAACTAACATGTAAAACATAAACATGGGTAATGCGCTGCTTAATCTTCAGAGGGCAGGAGCAGCATATAGATTTTTTAGATTTAGCTTTGCAGGTTTCATGAGTGTTTGTTTGAAATAAGTCAGCAGTGATTAATAAGCTTGATTAGCTTTTGCTTTTTAATCTTTGAAAGATTAAGAACTTTAAAAGTGTAAAATTTATGCCACTAATTTATTTTATAATGTTTGTACTGAATTTGAATTTAAAATGCTGACAAATTACAATCCAATGCACCCTGCCCTTACCTGGAAAGCAAAAAAACGTGCACATACCCAAAATAATTCAATTCCATTGTCCAAGAGGCAGTCCTTTTTCGTTCCACTCTAACACTCCGTGTCTGCTCACTTCCAGTCAACACCGCTCAGCAGTAGAGTTTAGGTGCAGCCTATCATAAAAGCTGGGAGCACGGTTTGTTGCCAATATGCAGTACTTGGGGAAGAAACTATATACTCTCTGCCTGTCACATGGAATTCTTGAAAACATTAGCATAATGTAAAATAAAATCTATCGGATAATTGTTGTAATAAAATAATGTAGCAGCAAATTTAAAAATCTGCTTTTCATAATCATTTTTGTTGTTGCATATTTTATGAAATCTCGAAATTTGTCCTAAAATAATATTAATGAAAACTTTTTTATGCAAATTGCTGTAAAAGTGTGGCATACTTTGTGTAAAAAAATTAAAACTGTTTCTTTTATCATAAATATCGAGAAAGATGTTCTGTTCAAAAATTTTGATGGAAATGTCCAGAAAGTTGGCAAACTGATTATTTTCATTTGCTTTATTCAGTTGGAGTGTCTGAGGATAGACAATATGAAATTCTTCCTCCATATTTTTGTTGAAAACCAGAATGTCGTCGATGTATCTAAAAATATTTAATTTAATGTTCTTATTGATAATATATTTGAATTCATAATAGAATAAATACAAATTTGCTGCAGAGCTGGAATAGTTCGTGCCCATGCCAATACCATGAATTTGCTTGAAGATTAAATTATTAAAAGTTACAAAATTATTAAAAATACAGAAATGACATAGGCTTTCAAAAAAGTTACGATCGATACCAAGTTCGATTCCAATGTAAAACGTATCAAAAATCTTTAACAATGTATTATATAAGTCTTCGACTGGTATATTACAAAATAAATTTTCAAAATCAAAAGAATACACTGATTTTGGTTTATGCTTTAATTTTTGTACAACTTCGTAACTATTATCAATGCTCCAAAAATAGCTGGAGTGCCTGTATTTGTTTTTTAAAAAAGTATAAATTTGCTTAAGAAAAGCCTGCAATTTTACATTGTAACATTTACCAAAACAATTAGTAGTGGAACAAATAAATCTGAATTTTACAGGATCTTTGTGAAATTTAGGTGTCATAAATATAAAAGGTAAAGAAAGGTGATTTGAAATTTGAAAACTGTACGAAAATTTAGAATTACAAAGCTTTTTAAAAGCAGTGAACTTTTTTCGGATCATATCTGCATTTGAATTGCATTTGTTGTAATAAAAAGATGAATCCAGCTCTTGCAATACTCTGTTGATGTAGAATTTTTTACAGATGATACTATAGTTGTTGGCTGCTTTGTCGATTGGTACAAAAATAAAAGAATCTTTTAGTTTATCCAGAAATTTTAAATCCTCTTGATTAATGTTTTGGTAGTTATATTCTGAGCTGTTTAGATACAAATTTAAAGCTTTCTTAAATTCTGTGAGGAAATTATCTTTCCATTCTTGGAAAGCTTCGAAAGGTGTTGTATATTTATAAGCAGTTTTTTTAATAAATCGCGAAATATTCTCGTTAAAAACCTCGATTACTTTATTGTATTTACGTTTTACATTTAACCTGAATTTGGTTCCAAAATTCATCAGATATCTGATGTTATCGTTTTTTATAAATTTCAAGTCTCCTGTGATAATGTGTTTATAAAAAGGATCTACGAAGTTTTTGTATTTATCTTCATTGCAGGGTCATGGAGATTCGTTTGATGCGTTCGCGAACGCTATCTCTCGGTAATTAAAAATTTTTTTGCAAAAAGGTTTTGTATATTCAAAAGCAGTTATAACTTTTCTGTTTTTTATAGGAAAAAGATGAGATAGTTTATGTAAAATATTGCTAAATCTGATATTTTCAAAACTTTTTTGCTGAAAAGTGACAGTAAGAAAAATATTTTCCTGCTCTATTGCCTCATGGCCAATCCTAAAATTTAAGAGATCTAAAATTAGATCTTTACATTGTTTATTAGAAAAATTGAAGCTGATACAAAATGTTTTAAGCTTTTTCAAAGTATTTATTTTTAAACTGAAAATTCTGTTTTTAATCGTATTAATACAATTGGAAGTTTTAAACAAATCTTCCATATTCGCACACCAGAGTTTTGGATTTGCAGACTTTAAACTGTTAATCTTGATTATATATATATATATATATATATATATATATATATATATATATATATATTATATATATATATATATATATATATATATATATATATATATATATATATATATATATATATATATATATATATTTGTGTGTGTATGTATGTATATATAAGTGTAAGCGTCTAGGTATAAGCCTATAACGTATAAGCGGGGAAGCGAGAAAATGAAGAACGGAGAATTAAGAAACGAAAAAATGAGGAACGGAAAAATGATGAACTGACATTTCTCAAAATCACGGAAATATAATTAACGAAACGGAAACACTCCGGCAACTCAGCTGCCGTATATTTTTTCATTATTTTCGGGACATTTTTTTAACAGTGTAATTATCAGACCTCATTTTCGCACAAAAATTGTCAGAATTCCAATCAAATGTATAAAGTTTCGACTTAATTTGAAAAGTAGTGAATTAGCTGAGCTCTTGTGAGCACCCAATCAAATTTACACCCGGTCCAGATGATCCATAACAGATGCAAAACTAACAACTAGTTTTCAAAATTTGATTAATATATTATTCATCACGGAAAAACTTAGATAATTAATAACATTACCAACATTTAATCTTCAATTTAAAAGGAATTCTTAATAAGAATATATGTATAACAGGGTTTTTGCCGAAGTATAATTCACTTACGATGTTTTCATAAAAAAAGCAATAATGTAGCAATATACCAAGTACAACTAAAAGTTAACTTTAGTTTTTAGCGATTTTGAAGTATAATCAAAGAGCAACCGTATATTATGTCTGTCACAGGCAAAAAGGTATTTGGTCTTCTTGCAAATGCATTTCTGCTGTGCTCTTTGTCATTCACATAAACAAAATTAAATCAAACTATTTGTGTACTCTGATTAATATACTAAAAGACTGCATGCTCATTTTTAAAATTCACTTTTTAAATTTGTGTTTGTCATTTTTTTTCTAAAATGGTCATTAAGGGAGGTTTGACCCACCTCAATTCCGGAAGGTTTGACATGGGTCAAATCTCTTAATTTAGCATTATTTTATGGTATAACAATTTGTAAATTGCATGGCACATTGAATTTGTTTGAAAAATATATGTTTTTGATTCAAATACAATAGGCTTTGTTCTTACCTTGAAATCGCTCCCTAAATATTCATTTTAAACACTATCTGTTTCAATGCATTCTCATTAAACTAAACTCAACTGCAACATGCTTTTATCATTTGTAAGCAAATTTTTTAAGATACTCAACCCGTCCTTACTTTCCTCAAGTATTTGCTAAATTTCTTTATTTTATTGTAGCTTAAGTATTGTAACTTTTATTTTATAACGGGAAAATCAATGAAATATTCATCTAGAAAAGTCGAATACTGCTGAGCTCTTACCAAATCAAGAATTTTCAGACACCCCTTTAAAACAGATGTCATTAAGGTTCCTCATTCAATGATCAGTAGAGGCACAGAAAAATTTGCAATGAAAATGAAATTTTGACTCCGTCATTTCTAACAATCACAATCTCTACTAATTCAGCTTAAATTTATTTAAAAAATTATGGTATTTCCTTATGGGGCATTTCACGGTATTTGTGACAAAGGGGTGTCCATAACAAAACTTTTTAAAAGTTTAAAATTTTTACATATATTGAAAAAGTACATTTTAAAGTATATGAATATCAAATTTTGTTCATAGTTAACTTTATATTATGTTTGTAAATGCACTCGGAACATTGAAAATGCAATTTTCACTGTTACGGACTCTGCATTGAATTTTTCTTTTGAATCTACAATCATCTTTTTCATAATCCATAACTTTTTATAGAACCCACTTTTTGTTTAAAATTTTTAGCTATATTAGAGATGAATCTTTACTTTATCTGTCTCAAGTACCAGTTTTGGCTTGAAAATCAGTTTAAGCCAGATTTAAAGAAAAATTCAATGTAGAGTCCGTAACAGTGAAAATTGCATTTTCAATGTTCCGAGTGCAATTATAAACTTAATATAAAGTTAACTATGAAAAAAACATGATATTCGTATACTTTAAATTGTACTTTTTCAATATATGTAAAAATTTTAAACTTTTAAAAAGTTTTGTTACGGACACCCCTAATGTCACAAATACCGTAAAATGCCCCTTATACTAAATTATTGCTGGTACCTTGTAATAGCATGATTAGACATCGAATTATTTCTGCACCATTTTTTCAACTTTTAATCTCTGTGAGTCAAACCTCCCTTATGATGGGCCAAACCTCCCCACTTGAGGGAGGGTTGACACGGTTTGGACGCTTTTCAGAGTTTTTTAATAAAAAACTTAATATGTAATTAAACATGAATAAAAACTAATAGTGTAAAACGCTGCCAGACATTATAAGGAAATAAATAATGTCCATTTGAAAATTTCCTAACTTAGAAAAGAATAGAAATATGTCTTTGTAAGAAATAGGTCACACCCCTCCGTAGTTTTCCCTATATTTTTTAATCGATGATTTTCCTTTTCTTTGGTAATATTAAGATTCTGATGCCTCCATAACGTAGAAGAAACGTTAGTTTTAAATTTTCTGTATTCGATAATTTACAAAATAAGTTTGAACTTATAGTGCAGTTGTGATCCATGGTCCTTAAAGGGTTGAACGTCAGTTTGGCAAGTGGAAACAATTGATATCGACAAAGCACAGTCATCGTCACGTTTCAAAACTTTTTATTAAATTCTGTGAGGAAGAATGTCAGTTTTCGAGTTATTTAACCCATTAATGCCTAGCGTCCCTTTTTAGGGACGGTCCAAAAAAGGATCTGAATTCCCCCAAAATGAACATTTCAACCAAATAATCGTATTCAATTAGTACTTCAGTAATTGTTTCAATTCGTTATTAACAGATTGCAGAGCGTAACCATTGTAAAGTGCGTTCTGTAGCAGTTTTAACATGACCTTTATCAAAAATGACATCGTTCACAATCTCAAGAAAAAAGCTAAGTTTTCAAGTTATTCCCAGCTTCCCAGTTTGTGTAAATTCCTGATTTTATTTCTTCTTATAAAATATCTATTTAAATATTATATCGTAGGCAGAAAAAAAATTTTACTAAAAAAAGCATATACCCTCTGGGGTCTATCGTAACTTTTAAGGGACGATTCTTCTTTCCCTAATAAAAAAATATTTTTACATAATATTTTTTTTATTATTTTTCCTGTCCATTAAACACTGTTTGTAACCAGTATACAAAATATCTTTGGAAAAAAAATGTCAGGCATTAATGGGTTAACAATTTATACACGTACAAAAACGAAATAAAAAATAAAGTGACAAATTAAAAATAAAATAATATATTAGATAAATAAAATAAAACGCTCCTTTTAAAGAGTTTTTTCAACCAAACATCATTTTACCCTGTGTGGGGAGGCTTTTTTTTTTTTTTTTTGCAACATTACTTTTGAATTGAACATTTTTCAATCTACCTTTAAGAGAGATTGAAAAGATTATTTCTACGGTTCTTAGAAAAATGTATTTTGATATAAATCATATGGGGGGGGGGGGTAGGAACATAACTTACATTTCTACATTCGACCTATCTCTTGGTGGTGTCCAGAGCTGTAGTTGAAAAATTTTTGGGGAAACTTACCAAGCGAAAGGGTCATTTGAAACCAATTGACAACGCATTTGCATTATTTTTACAATTTAAAATATATGTATTTCGGGGGAAGCCCCCCTTAGAAATTGCAACACTGATGGTATCCACAAGTAAGTGAGAGTACTGTACATCAAGCAGCTAGTCGTAATCACAATTTTGCCTCACAGGGATGTAAAATTTTGGAATAAAATATTCAAATTCGAATTCAGTAAGTTACTGTAAATTAAGGGACAGCATTTGGAGACATGCAGAAAAAAACATTTCATTACAAATTTAGATTTAAGGACAAATATTAACTTCGAGCTCTCCAAATATTTAACAAACAATGAACCTTAATCAGTTGAATTGCTGGCTAAAAAACAAATGTACCTACTATTATTACTTCGAGCAATTTTGTTCTTCAGATCAGGTTAAATTAACCTAACCTAAAAGAGATACCCGAAAATATTTTTTCAACCTACTTTACTGTAAAAGTGTGTGCGCGGGGGGGGGAGGAAAAAGAAGGAAAAAAGCATGAAACAAGATTTAAAGTATGGTTAAAATATCTCTGAAAACAAAGAATTAATCAGAAAGCTAGTTTTGTTAAAAAAATCAGCTCAGATAGTTCACGAACTTCTTTCTATTTCATTTTCTTTTTTCTTCTTCCTTTATTTGAATAATATCTCGTTCAATTTTGAACACTAGTTATTAAAAAAACTTCACTTTAGGTTTTAAGGGGAGTTTTTTAATTTATTATTTTAGAGGTATTTTGGAACAAATCAAATTTTATCATTATTGTGATTGGAAGAAATTCGAAGCTTTTTATCAAACAGAACAAATAACTCTAAAATAAAAGCTTCAGAATCAAAAAATTTACAAAAAAGCAGAGATTTTCAATACAAATGTTTTGTTTTAATACATAAAAAAATTCTTTAAACCGAAATCTGAAGGAAAGGGGAAAGCATGTGAAGAAAATTGTTGTGTCTTTATTACTCGAAAATATTATTGAATTCTCAGAAAAAAAAATGTCCCCATGATTGAATACAGTGGCGTAATCTAGGGGGGGCATAGGGGGGCAAGTGCCCCCCTACTTTTTTTGGTCCAGGGGCAGAGTTATTATTTTGCCCCCCTAGTTTTTAAGTGAAAAAAAATTTTTTAATTGTTTGTCAAATGATGCATACCTTCTTTTCAAACGAGAAAAAATGTAATTTCCTAAATGTAACCATTGTAGGAAAAGACGGGACACAATACAATACAATACAATACAAATGCGACGACCAGCAGCAGGCTCTGGGCCCAACTGGGCTGGTCCTAGTCAAATTAAAAACACCAATGAAGATCAATTGCCTTCTTAAAACTATCTACTCCATTGCTCCTTACCGCCTCTTCCGGTAAACTGTTCCAAGTTCCCACTTTTTTAACACAGAGACAGTCTCGGTACAACGAAGCAACCTCTCTTCCTGATAGCAAGCCCCCACCCCCTTTTCCTTGGAAACTGCTTTTAAGCAATAAATAAGGTCTGATTTTATCCATAAGACCTCCCTAAATATACATGGTCAAACAAGGGGCCCTGAAAGGACAAAATCTGTTTAATTTACGTTGCTTAAGGTATCTTTGAAAAAAGCAATTTGAATGAAAAAAGATGATATAAAATATTTTTGGAAAAAAAAATTGAACCGACTTCGGAACTTCACTCGGCAAGTGCTCTAAAAAGTAAAAAATAATTTTATTCTTTGAACACCATCGACACTACATTTAAACATAAGTTTTGAAGTCGGTGCAAAAACACTATATAGAATCATACGAAACTATAATTTAACTATATATATAAATTGCAATGAATCCAAGTTCTTTAATCGCATTCGCAGACACTACATTGATAACCACATATTTATGTAATGGTACAAATATTCAGTACTTAAATTTTCAATGGTTTCTCTAAAAAATGTTGGCAAAATGTAGATAAACATCATTTCACCTATAGTTTTTGCACAGACTTCAAAACTTATGTTTAAATGTAGTGTCGATGGTGTTCAAAGAATAAAATTATTTTTTACTTTTTAGAGCACTTGCCGAGTGAAGTTCCGAAGTCGGTTCAATTTTTTTTTCCAAAAATATTTTATTTTATTCTTTTTAGTGTAAATGTACATATGAAATAAGGTAATGTTTCCATTACAAAACTTCACCTAATTTGCTTAAGCAAATGCTTTATAAAATAAACTATGTAAGGAAAAAAAAGAAAGTATCAACCCGTCTAAAATTTTAAACGATTGACACAAAAAATAATTGTTATTCTCTTGTATTTATTTGTGTACTAGTTTAATCAAAGGCTAAATATTAATGGCTTTTCAACTAATTTATATTTCAAAACAACACTAGATGCTGGCGATTCATAAAATTTTACGACGTATTACGTACGTGGCACGCTAATGAGTTTCATGTTTGCTTCAGTTAAGCCTTCATTCAAAATTTTCATTATCATTATACACTGAAGTGACAAAAGTCATGGGATAGCAATATGCAAATTTTCAGATGGCAGTAGCATCGCATAGAACAGGTATAAATGCGCAGTGCTTTTACAGAGCTTTCATTTCTGTTCAAGTTATTCATGTGAAGAGGTTTTAACGTGATGATGACCGCACGACGTGAATTAACAGACTTTGAACGCGGAATGTTAGTTGGAGCTAGACGCATGGGTCATGCCATTTCGGAAATCGTTAGAGAATTCAACATTCCCAGATCCACTGTGTCAAGAGTGTGCCGAGAGTATGAAATTTCAGGCATAACATCCCACCATGGACAGCGCAGTGGTCGACCGCCTGCACTTAAAGATCGAGACCGGCGACGTCTGCAAAGAGTCGTAAATTCTAACAGACAAGCAACACTGCGTCAAATCACCGTAGAAATCAATGTGGGACGTACAATGGACGTGTCTGCTAGAACTGTGCGGAGAAATTTGGATTTCTTGGGCTATTTCAGCAGAAGACCGACTCGAGGGCCTTTACTGACAGAACGACATCGCTTGCAGCGACTCTCGTGGGCACGTGAGCATATCGGTTGGTCCCTAGATGAATGGAAAACCGTGGCCTGGTCCGATGAGTCACGATTTCAACTGGTAAGAGCCGATGGTAGGGTTCGAGTGTGGCGCAGACCCCACGAAGCCATGGACCCAAACTGTCAGCAAGGCACTGTTCAAGCTGGTGGTGGCTCCGTAATGGTGTGGGCTGTTTTTTCATGGCATGGACTTGGTCCTCTAGTACGACTGGACCGAACATTGACTGGAAATGCTTATGTGCAGCTACTTGGAGATCACTTGCAGCCATTCATGGACTTCATGTACCCAAACAACGATGGGATTTTTATGGATGACAATGCGCCATGTCACCGGGCCACAACTGTTCGCAATTGGTTTGAGGAAAATTCTGGACAATTCCAACGAATGATTTGGCCACCTAGATCGCCCGACATGAATCCCATTGAGCATTTATGGGACACCATCGAGAGGTCTGTTCGTGCCCAAAATCCTGCCCCATCAACGCTTTCACAATTATGGACGTCTATCGAGACAGCATGGCTCAATATTCCTGCAGAAGACTTCCAACGACTTGTTGAGTCCATGCCACGTCGAGTTGTTGCACTTCGCCGGGCAAAAGGAGGGCCGACACGATATTAAGAGGTATCCCATGACTTTTGTCACTTCAGTGTAATACACTGCTCGACATTGAAAATGCAACAACAAGAAGGAGTGGTCAGAAATTCATGCAAATTTTACCGTAGACGCACGTCACTGAGTTATGCAAATGACATGAAATGCGCAGCTCTCCGACGCACGTGAAGTAAGATATAAGAGAATGAAGTTGAAAAGTGGGCTATGTTCATGTTGGTTTTTCTGCCAGACTAATTATCGGAGAAATTTGGTTTTTGTCTCGAAGGATACGTGCGATAGGAGGAAATGCCACGCCGTCCTCAACGAAGACACTTCCAGCATATAGACGACTTTACAAGGGGTATGGTGATCGAACTGAGAAGGGGAGGTTGGTCCATACGTCAAATTGCAGCTGATACCCACATGGATGCAAGCACTCTGCATCGGCTGTGTCGGAGATGGTTGGAAAGAGGAAATGTAGCCACATTGAGGGGTGCAGGTGCAGCCAGAGTGACGTCAGACCGCTTGGTCGACGGATTCACCGACAAGCTGTGGCGGACCCGCAAGTCACTTGTACGTCGATTCTGCAGCACGTGCAAGGTACCCTGGATGTTCCTGTGTCGACCAGAACCATTTCCCGTCGACTGGTTGCACGTGGCCTGCAATCACGGCGCCCGCTAAGACTGCCATTGACCTCACAGCACAGACTCCAACGTTTGGAATGGCGCCGGACCAGAGCGACGTGGATGGCAGAATGGCAAACCGTAGTGTTCTCAGATGAATCCCGCTTCTGTTTGTCCAGCAATAGTCATCGCATACGTGTGTGGCGTCGACGTGGAGAAAGATCGAATCCTGCAGTAACTGTGGAATGCCCCACAGCGCAACAACGTGGCATAATGGTTTGGGGCGCTATTGCATACAATTCCGTATCACCTCTAGTTCGTATTCGGGGCACTATGACGGCCCAACGATATGTAGATAATGTACTGCGGCCGGTGGCAATCCCCAACCTTCAGGGTCTGCCAAGTGCAATTTTTTAACAGGATAACGCCCGGCCTCACAGTGCTCGAATCAGCCAACATGCTCTACGAGGTGTACAGATGCTTTCCTGGCCACCATACTCTCCTGACTTGTTACCAATCGAACATGTGTGGGACGTGATTGGACGCCGTTTGCAGAACCTGCCACTGCCTCGTTCAGAGGACGAACTGTGGCAAATGGTTGAAAGGGAATGGAGTGCCATCCCTCAGGACACCATCCGCAGGCTTATTGACTCCATGCCTAGACGTGTTTCTTCGTGCATCGCTGTCCGCGGTGGTCCTACTTCTTACTGAGCCGACGCCGTCCTCGCTCTAAATTTTGCTTATTTATTTTGAAATAAATATCACTTATTGTTCCATGCTGTCTCTGTCTTCTTACCAAATTTCATCAATTTCTGACCACTTCTTCTTGGTGTTGCATTTTCAATGTCGAGCAGTGTAACTGTTTCATATCAATCACGTTTTGTAACAATGTATTTCATATTTTTAATCATTTAGGACAAATCGCTTTAAATTTGAGCAAAAATTTGGAGATTTTCCTCACTTACTTCAGAATTCCTTTATCAAAACTTATGTAAATTAAGACTAATAAAACCTGAAATATTACGAATCAATTAGTACCTGGTATGACTTTCAGTTCGTTGGAGTTAAGGAGAAAAAAGCAGAACATAGAAAGATACTCGGTTTAAAATTTTCAAAAAGACCATAGAAATGAATTTCATTATGCAATCCAGAGAAGCCTGGCGTTCAAAATGGTCATTATTACGATTACTGTGATCCCAATTTCTTTTTCGAAAGATTTCTGCAGGTTCCCGTTATCGAACCCGGGCCACGAGAGGATGGGACCAATCGGAAAGAAAGACCTTTCTAACAAAAAAGAATTTTTGAAATCGGTCCAGGCATCTTCGAGTAATCTTGTAACATACCGAAAAAAAAAAAAATTCTCCGACGAATTGTATAACCTCCTCCTTTGTTGAAGTCGGTTAAAAATTGCATAATAAAACAATACTTGTAGCTGATACTTGAAAGTTGTTTGGCAAATTTAATTGATGTTTTTCTTTTTCAATTTCTTTTTATTATTTTGTAAAGAAACATTTACATGACATTTTTTAAAATAAATGTTACAGTACAGCCCCCCCCTCCCCCTCGACTCTGATTCAGATTAGCCCTCTCTCTGTTTTTACTTCCCTTTTTTTTAAATCGCAACACTGACAATCCGCTGTAGTTATTTAGATGTAGCCGAAGCCCGGAACACAGTTCTGATTCCATTGATTCTACAGTTTGAGCTGACCTACGATGGACATGATTCCCTTGAGAGCCGGCTTCTGAGTTGACGCTCAAGGTAATCTTTCAGCTTTGACGGTGCCTTGGATCCTTGATGGTTGCGTGGAAGTCAGTCCCTTTAAAGTTGTGAGAAGGACTTGAAGCTTATCTTGGTATAAAGAGTTAAGATAGTGTTCTTTAACATCTGTCATTATTTATGGAAGCTATTGGCTATTATTAGTTTCTTCCACTATTATATGGATCAGACTAGGATCTAGATCAGACCACCATTGGAAGGCGTATGGGAATATCTAACCCTTTCCCACGATTTTTTCACTCAAGTTATGAATAACTGGACGCCGCAGACAACAAAAATTTCTCATGAATGGAAAGGTACAGCTACTTGACTTTGTCGGATTACCTTTGTCGGGTTATTTCTATAGGTAATCCGGTAACCTTTAGTACTTTATTTATCGCTTCACAATATGTACGTGTGTTGTCGGATTGCCTTTGTCAGTTGTCGGATTATTAATTAACTTAATTTTTATTGCTTTACTATGCATGTGTGTGGTATACCGCAAAACTAGGAGGCATGTACAGACTGTCCCCGGTTAATTAGCAAATAGAATGTCTAGTCTATCTGAGCATCTGTCACAGCAACATATATCCCACCAATCGAAAAAATTGTCCTTAAAAAGATGCACGCCTACACATTGAGCCCCTGTTAGTTAGGATACGCTGATTAAACTAATTTTGAATTTTGATTGGAAAAAGACAGTCCACTTGTTGATTCGGTTCTACAAGGGTATAGGGCACGTCAAGCCACTAGTCAATACTAGAGTTTAGAATTGCAGTGTCAGAAGATCCATCTCCAGTTTCCTCCAAGTTTGGCAAAGATAAAAAGTTACGAAGTAGAAGATAATAGATCTCTAACAAATAGGTTAGTCTTTCTACTTTTATCTCTTAACATTTTGTCTAAATATTTACAGTCACCAAAAATAAATTATAACAACGTATCAAAAATGGTCAAGGAAACAAAGAGTATCATAAAAAATCTTAGAACAGATCAAGAGTTTGAAAATTTGTGGAAAACTACTTCCGATCTTTCTACAGCTATGGGATTTAAACCTTCCCACATTCAAAGACACAAGCGTGTGCCCCAGAAATTAGGAGGCGGAGATAAACAATCTACAACTACTCCGAAAGACCACTATAGAATCGAAAATTATTTTAAAGTTTTAGATGTAATTATTAATGAAATTGAGCAATTGTGGCGTTTTCAGATGTCTTGACAGAAAATGAACCTAGAATCCAAAGTTTGGAACTGATTTCCAATTTGTACGGTTTAAATTTAGAAGAAATCAAAACTGAAGTTCAAATTTTTAATCGCATATTTAAAAGCTCAACAGAGACGGATAACTTGGAAAACAAAATCAAATACATTAAGCAACACGATATAAGAAATGGATTTATAAGTCTTCATACATTGTATAAAACTTCGAACACCGCATCAAGTGAAAGAAGCTTTTCTTCATTAAAAAGACTCAAAACGTATCTGCGCTGCACAACAGGGCAAGAAAGATTATTAGACCTTGCGTTATTGAACATTGAAAGGGACATTATAATAGATAAGGATGCTGTCATCAATGCATTTTCTTCAAAGGCAGAGTCAGAGATGAAAGGAAGGCGCCTTACCCTTCATTAGTGCTTGGTTGAATATGTTTTTTTTTTTTTTAAATCAGATTTATACTTGTTCTCACGGTTTATATATTTAATTTGTAAATTTAAACTAATTTTTATTTCCTTTTTGCTGTTTGGTAAATACATGTAACTTTTGATTACACATTTTATTTTATAGCTTTTGATATTCCTGACTTGTTGCGCACGTTATGACTCAGTGTATGTAAATTTGATTCTTAGAGCAGAGATTTTTTGTATAGCATGGATTAAAAAACCAGTAAGAACTGAGATTGATTTTAGAAATCGATAAGATTTCAAGACCTACCTGTTGAAAAAAAAATGGAAAGAATAAATTTTTAGTTTAGGAATACGGAATGGTTGTTGCCAAACATATTGAGTTTTTCAGTGCAATAAATTTTATTGGTTGAAATACAGTTTCGACTCGACGAGTCATTTCTCATTCTATGTTTATCACCCAGCTTTTCAATTTTTTTAAAATCTTAATTGAATCAGCTTTAACACTTTAAAGATGTTGGTTTCAAATCCTTGTGAAAGAAAATTTTTCTTCCAAATGTTACCAATGCTAATAAGACCTTTTGCTCCCAACAATGGTTAGATCAATATCGCTTTTACTAATTTATATTTCCTGAATTCATTAAGATTAGTAAATGTACTTCCAGAAGTTGACCGAATGAATGAACAATGCCTATTTCACATGTGAAATTTTAGCAACTAATCCCTCTGTAGATTTTCTTTAGGATGTACTCTCAGTAACAGAGAGTTAGATGTACTCTTCTCGTCTCTGTTGCTTTGTTCTGTTTTTAAAACATTTAACATTTTGTAAAAAGTTTTTCGATTTTTTGATTTTATTATTACCATCATCATTATTATTACTATTTGTTTATTTATTTATTTTTATTATGATTATTTTATTATTATTATTATCTTTTTTTTTTTTTTTTGAAAAAGTACATTTTGCATTATTTTAATTGAAAAAAGAAACCCTTGCAAAAAGTTTGCCCCCCCATTTTTCGAGGCCAAATTACGCCTATGATTGAATAGTCTTTTCTTAGCGTCATGGATTCTTTTGAGATTCTTATGTTTTCTTTAGTTTATAGCACTTAAAAGGAAGAAAAAAGTCTGTAATTGTTGACATGTGCACCTATAAAGTGGCACATGTCAACAACGAACAAGATTAAAGAAATAGGACCGTATCATATTCACAGAAAAACCTTTTCAATATGAAACATATACGGATACACCAATTACATTGAAAGGTTTTACATTTTCTATGTAAAATAGAACTGCGGTAGTCCTAATTTTCATTAGAAGAAAATTGACGCCAAACTGATGCATTCAAGAAAATACTGTGTCAGATTAAATTTGTACAGTAAGAAAATACTTTTTTTTATTCAAACATGTAGCCTTGCTCACTCACAACACTTGTCACTAAGTTCCGTTAGCATGTTCTGATTACTGGATATACAAGAAAAAAAAACTTACAGGACTACTTAGTACAAACAATATTTTATTATGTGAAAGCTAATGTTGATATATGTTAAACCTTATACAGGGAAAATAATGTATTTCAAAATAATGCTGACCTTTAGTTTTTAGTGAACATATTTTGTTCCTTTTTATTTCCTGTAACTGTTTTATAACGCTAAGTTCTTGATCAACTATTTAGTGTTGAAAAGATTTAAAAAAAATAGAAATCATAAAAATAAATAAACAAATGTTTTTTTAATAGTTAACAATAAATTTACAACTTGATTTGATTGACTGATTTGAAGTCAAAGAAATTCAAAATGCTTTATTTTATATGATATAGCGGCAAATGATTTTATTCTTGGTATAAATAATTTTATTGACACGAAAATTATTTTTCTTCTATGGTTTTGATTTAATTTATTTATTTGTTGCATTATTATTTTCTTTGTTTTATTTTAATTCACTTATTTATCTATTTATTTAATTATTTGTTTCTGACTACAAAAACTAAATCAAAGAAATTGTTTTTTTCGTTGACTCAACATTGACAATGGTAAGGGATTGATTGTGTGGGAAGTTTTGACTCAGTGTATTAAAATTACTTTACTTTTCACACAAGTAAGAACTGCAAACTATTTTTTGATGTAAATGAGTATGAGGATGCAAAAACTTTTAATTTGCTCCTTAATTTGTAATACTAATATTTATTTGAATTACTCGGCAATAATCTACTTATATTAAAAACTGAGTATCTTTCTAACTATCTTTCTAACTATCTTTCTTTCTAACTATCTTTCTTTCTAACTATCTTTCTATGTCACGCTTCTTTCTCCTGAACGCCAATGAACTGAAAGTCGAGCCAGGTACCGATAGATAGGTAATTTTTCAAGCTTCATTAGTTTCAATTCATATAATTATACGATTTTAATTAGCGAAGATATCAATTAATAAGTGGTCAAATTTAAAGCGATTAAGCCTAATAAATGATTAAATATGAAAGCCATTGTTGCATTGCAAAACGTGGTTGCCATGAAACAGTAATAAAAATGATAATGCGAATTTGGAATGAAGGCTTAACTAAATCAAACACGAAACTCATAAGCGGGCGACTTACATAGTATTTTTATCGCTAGCTACTTGTAATATTTTGAAACATTCATTTGTTGAAGAGCCATCTACTTATATTAAAAACTGAATATCTATGTCTGCTTTTTTCCTTTGAGCGAGCTGAACTTACTGAAACTTTCCTCACCATCTTGAAGACGCGAAGCATCTCAATAATTCGAATGATTTTTTTTATATAGGAAAAAAGTAAAGGCGTGAAGCGCCTGTAAGCGAGCCGCCTTGGCGGGGAGTAGTTTCTTTAAATTTTTTTCTCACTACTTTCAGGGCACGAAGTGCCCGTGCAACGCCGGGCCACGTGCGTGGTATGTCTTGAAATCGAATGAACTTAAATTATATCAAATAATATAACTTCAGAATGAGGTAAAAGTTAGAGAGGGGAGACGTAATGCATCAACATGCCGCAGGAAGCTAATCTAGCTGCCCTGGCAGCTAGTTAAAGAATAACGCCTGATAGTAGTAATGTAATAGTAATGTAGCCCAAAGTAGGTGATAATATTTATTACCAGAAACACGATCTTTTTCGAAATAATTTATCTTTCATAAATTTCATTCGTCATGTATGACAATGGATCATGTGACTGGTTATATTCCAATCATAAAGGTACCAATCATAAAAGAAGCGAGTGCCAGCCAATGAAGTAGTGAAAGCAACAAGCAATCTTCTTTACCAAAAAATATTGCAATAAAATTTGCTTGCAATTCTTCCGGCAATGTGTTGGTTACTTCTTGATTTTAATGCAAGCTTCTTTCCTCACTTTGCGGGATGAAGCCATACCACACTTCTGAATCCCTCACTGAGTCTATTTTCACACTAGTAGCAAAAATATTTTTAGCTACTAGTGCGAAGATAGACTCAGATTTTTTATAAGGATTTTTAACTTCAATTTTTTTTTATTATTACATATTGATTGTTCTCAGCACAAGAAAGAAACAGTAGTCTCCGCATGCTGTTATGAAGCTGTTCGGCATTAGCTAGCAAGACCCCCTTTCCCCTTTTTTTTATTCTTACTTTTTTATAGAATGTTCATGCTTTTCAAGTACACGGGAATTTCGAAAGCTTTTTTAACTTGCAATGTAAAAGAAAGTCGACAATGACAGTTAATAATGCATTAATAATGACCAATTTTCTCTAATATTGTCCCAAACCATTGCAAAATTTAAGATGTATTCATGGATAATGTACAAAGGTTTTTGCAGTGACAAAAACGTTTTGAATTATGTTTAAATAAATATTTTTTTCATGAAAGAAGCAAGACTAAAACAGAAAAAGATAATTAAAGTAAAACAAAATGAAAAAAAACATGCTTTTGTTACAATAGGAACAAGAAAGTAAAAAAAAAATCTTTGAATGTAAGGTATGTTCAGCAGCAAGAGGATGTCCCTCAACTAACTATACCTTTTTTTTTTTTTTGCTAAGCGAACTTAAAATAACAGGGATATAATTATTCATCAAATAATTAACGAACATGTAAAAAAGCTCTGGAGCTCGATATCAGTTTGAAGTCAGCTAAAAGTTATCTTACACTTCTAGCTATTTGGTAATGTAGAATAATTGCAAAAATGCAATTCGAGAGCATCCCAAACTTTTTCTCTTCTTTCTGAATTAAAAAGTTGATTTGTTTGGTTAACTATTTTATTCCTATTATTTTAACCTCATTCAAAAAAAAATAAGGTGTACTACGTTTCGGGATATCCTCTCATTTCTGAACAACTTCACATTCAAAGATAAGGTTTTATTTTTTAATGCATATTGCCACAAGAAATGTGTTTATTTATTTATTTACTTTGCTATAATTTTTTTTCTCTTAGGATATCTTTCTCAGTTGTATTTATTAATGACACTATTCTTATTTCACAAAGATACGAAAAAGAATATTAATCTGGAACGCACACCATTAATACAAACATATGTAGGTTGCACATCCTTTTCTGCAATGTCCTCATTTACTGGTAGGATCACCATTGTCTTTTCCTGTTTCACTTCTGTTTTAGCATCATCTTGTTTGTCTGCTCTTGTACTTTTTGGCTTTTTGTTTCGTTTTCTGGTTCTCGCTATTTAACGTTTCGTTTACAAGGCATTCTGTACACACAAAGAGACGGGATTTTGTCTTGGTGTGCCGGGGATCCGCAGAAGAGGGGAGGGCGCTCCTCTCTTTCTTTCCTCTCCAAATAGCTCCTCTAAATATCGTCTGGAAGAAAGGGGCTCCGCCACACCC